>JASDQU010012259.1:0-96153 GCA_032191745.1 Picea mariana
AGTTCTCAAACGCGTGGGACAAGTCGCATATCAGTTAGCTCTGCCCAGTCAGTCGAAGCTACATCTTGTTTTTCATGTTTCATGCTTGAAGAAGGTGATTGGAACCAGGTGCCAAATTCAAACCAACCTGCCCGAGTTAGTTGAAGAAGGATCCATTTGGCTACGACCAAAAGTAGTTTTGGCCCAGCGTGAGCGTCGCCTACATCAGAGAACCATCAAGGAAGTGCTAGTACAGTGGAAAGATATGACTCCAGTACATGCCACTTGGGAACCAGCTACCATTCTGCAGTAGTTTCCACATCTCAAGCCTTGAGGACAAGGTTGTTTTTAAGGGGGCGGACATGTTAAGGTCCTAACCCGCACATAGGTAGATCAATGTATTTGGATGTAATAAAGGTCAATATTAATAAGGCCTTTCAATAAAATAGAATAAGGTGGATGTAAGAAGACCTAATAGAAGCTTCTGCTTCTAGAAGGATCTTCCTCTAGATGCTTCTCTTAATAGACATATTTAGTATAAATAAGGGTCAAGGGTATGAAAACCCTAGCTTGGAGATTATTGTAATAGAGCACTGCTCTATTGGAGGTTGCCCCCTCGAAGAGGCCTGTGAACGTTGCTTTCTAAATCTAAGTGTTATTTCTATTGCAGTTCTTATATCATTTCTATGTTATTGTGGAGATTATGCTGGATATTTTACTGTTATTCTGCCATTTCTAGCATTTTATTTCTGTTCTGCATATTTTGTATATCTGGTATCTTGCAGTTTTGGTATCATTTGAGTTGATTTGGCACAAAACAACACCTATAGGAAAGTTCATAGCGCCGCTGTTAGAGGCACTGCGAACTCATTTCCTATAGCAGCTTCTTCTAAAGATTTTATCATAAATCCAAAATGGTGATGTGGTTTCTTCTGAAATGTTTTTTGGAGCATGATTATGGCATTGACCTGATGACCAAAAATAATCTTGACCCATTTTTGAATTTCAAAGATAAAATTAAAACACCAGGTACAACAAGTGTGTTGTAAATTGGAGTTGCAAAGTCATTTCCTGTAGCAACTTATTCTAAATATTTTATCATAAATCCCAATTGGTGATGTGGTTCTTCTGAATTTTTTTGTGGAGGAGAATTATTATGGCATTGACCTGATGACCAAAAATTAGCCTGACCCATTTTGAAATTTGAAAGATAAATTTAAAACACTAGGTACAACAAGTGCGTTGCAAACTGGCGCTGCTAACTTAGAAATTTTTTGGATATTCGCCTTGTTTGGAGGTTGCCACCTATCAAGGAGGGTTTGAATGACTTATCAAAGATAAGTTAGATGCTAAAGGAAACCTACAGATAAGATTTAGCTCCATTAAAACCTCATGCAGTGAGTTGGCAACAGATTTATTAATGACTTCCAACAATTTCCTAAAATTTAACAGTTTGTTGGATTTTTGTCTCTTTGATTATTGCCACCTATCTCCAAGGCCTAGAATCCAATGAAAGAGATGGGTTGTGACCTCCTAAGGATATTTTGGATGTTAGTTTTGTTGGATTTACTTCACACACACCTAGGATTTATTTTTCCTAAGGTTATTCCTTGTTTAGTAGTCATAATTAGTCATTATCCAGTCTCCTATATTTTAGGGGAGAATATTCCACCTGGAGAATATTCTATTTCAATTGACACTTCAGTTTGACTAGTTGAGTTGAGTTTAGATGTTGCATTGGGATCATCACCATGCTAATTCGACCTTGCCTTGTTATCATCACCATAGCGGCACATTAGCCTTGATTCCCTGAGTTAAATCCTCACTACTCTATTCAGTCAGTTAACTGAAGACTAGTTGACTAGTTAACTCAACTAGGTGGCAGTTCACTCCCATAACTGCCCGAGAGACTAGAATAGGTGGCAGTTCACTCCCATAACTGATGGTGTGTGTCCAAATCACTCTATACCACCACTATGGTGCATTGGTTCACCTCAATTCGAATTCATTGAGTTATACAGAGTATATCATGTGTAAATTATTCATTATTCACAACGGTTAATGATAATTCTTCCATTCTTTCTCTCCTTCTTCTTCTTTCTCCAATTCTTTCTGCAAATGTGTGTATTATTGTTTAGCTAGATATATTCTATGTAGGTTCAACACATTTACATGGTATTAGAGGCGAAAAACTACTAAGCAAATTCTACACCAAAATTTTTTGCAGGTACAAAAGATTAAAGACAACGGAAAGATGGAATTCCAAAAAGAATTCATCCTTACACCTTACAACTATTTTGCATGGAAGGAGAAAATATCCATACATCTCTGGTCCAGAGGGTTGTACAGGTTAACCATGAATACGGATCTAGAGCTGACATTTTCCATAGAAAAATCCAAGTACTTAAATCGCATGGATGAAGCACTCAGAACAATTTGCAGTCTTATTTCTCCTGATCTCCTTTTTCATATATCTTCCTATAAGACTCCCAATGAAGCCTAGACCATATTGGAAGGGCTCTTTGGAAAATAGGATAATATGAGGGGACACATACTGGAGGTGGAGCTTCTCACATTGGATCCAAAAAGCTTTGAGAATATCCAATATTTCTTTACAAAATTCAAGGATTTACTATCGCAACTCAAAGCTTGCGGGGTTGATAAATCAAAGGAGGAGAAACAAATGGTTCTCACCATTCTCTCCAATATTGGTCCTGAATTCTATGAATTCATATCTACATTTCATATTATCATATTTGCCTCTGGAGCCACCTAGAAGATGCCTTCTCTTGAGGACTTTATCGAATCCCTGACACAAGAGAAAACCAAGCACATCAACATGGGTGCAATCAATGGCCCAAGGGCGCATGCACTCACTGTGCATGATGGCAACCACAAATATGAGAAATCTAAAGATAAATATAAGATAAAATCTCATGCACATACAAAGAAGGAAGGGTACACAAAATCCTTCACCAATGCCTTCGGATCCAAAGGAGAAAAGGGAAGAAAAGGACAGAAATGCACATACTGTCACAAAGGATTCCATTCAGAATTTGCATGCATGCAAAAAAAAAAATATCTTGAGAGAAAAAACAAATAGATCTGATGTCTCGAATACTTCATAAAAAACAACCTTGGATATTGAATCCCCGAGGGTGCAAAGAAGAAGAAGCCAGAAGATCTGAATTCCAAGAAAGGCAATTCTATCCATTTCTTGATTGCCATCAACTCCTCTCTCGATGCTTAGATTGTAGATTCAGGAGCATCACATCACATGGTTTCCTCAGAAGCAGTCTATTCTTCATTGGATGCATGCAAAGGTCCTCCTATTCTTATGGGGGACAAATCTTATGTCGAAGTCACCGACAAAGGAAGGATTGAACTCACCAATGGAAGCTTCAAGAACGTATTGCATGTTCCCAAAATTTCTATCAACCTTCTCTCCATATATCATATGAAAATTTTTGGCACCGGAAATAAAGTCATATTCACACCAAATTCCATGGACATCTACGACATGAAAACCAACTCCAGGGTTGCTACCAGTGAGGTAAATCATCAGTCTAGATTGTATACATTTTCTGAATCCATTGAACTTGATTCTGCTTTACTGGTTACTCATGCTAATGAAAGTAGTAGGATATGGCATGAAAGGTTTGGACATTTGAATTATATATATATGCAACAAATTAGCAAGAAAATATTAGTTGATGGTCTACCATTCATCCATTTCTCCAAGGGAGTATGTGAGGGATGTGTTCTCGGGAAACACCCTCAAGAGAAATTTGACAAAGGAAAGTCTCAGTGAGTTTCCGCACCTTTAGATCTGATCCACAGTGACCTTATGGGTCCTTTTCCGCATCCATCCATCAAAAAATCAAGGTTTGTTCTCATTTTTGTTGATGATTTATCATGTTTCACTTGGATCTACTTTCTCAGGAAAAAATCCAAGGCCTTTCAACACCTCAAAGATTTCAAAGCCTTGGTTGAGACATAGTCTGGAAAGAAGATCAAAGTCCTTTGAACTGATAACGGGGGAGAGTACGTGAATCATGATATCCAAAATATTTTCCATGAGGCAGGGATTTAGTTAGAGCATATAGTTCCCTGTACTCCGCAGTAAAATGGATTTGTTGAGTGGAAAAACCGATCTCTGAAGGAGATGGAATCTTGCATGTTGCATGCAAAGTAACTACCATGGATACTATGGGACGAATCACTTAACTGTGCAACATACATCCAAAATAGATCTCCCCATAGATCTATCAAGGATAAGACCCCCCTGCGAGGCTTGTGGCGGCCTCAAACCATAAGTGACCCACTTTCGCATTTAAGTTTATTGTGCTTGGGCCCAGATTCCCTATGAAAAATGGAAGGCACTTGATCCACGGAGAACTGAGTGAATTTTTGTTGGATACCTTGAAGGTGTGAAGAGATATCATCTTATTGATCTTTCCTCAGACCGGCTCATCATTGAGCATAGTGTCCAATTTGAGGAAAGTGTCTCAAATGTACCTTAGTAGCTGCATACAGACACATTCACTCTTCCACCTATCCGAGATGATGAGCATGCACATGACGACTCTTATTTAGACAAGATTTTTGATTCAGAGGAATCAGATGATGATGATTCAGATTCAAATTCAATATAGTCGGATGGAGAGTCAGAGTATATAGATGCAGTTACATAGCCAGAGAAGAGGCCCAAGTGGGCACATACTACTCTTCAAGATGCAGGGTATCTTGTCGATGATCCAACTGATACTAGGAGGACTTGATATTATTTCGAGGAGCCTCCTGTTGCACTCACTGCCACTAAACCATTGCCTTCGAGTCATATTTTCTTGGTTCAGTCTTCAGATCCACAGTCTTATGGTGAGGCTACTGGAAATCCCTTTTGGGAATCCGCCATGCAGGAGGATTACAACCCCCTCCTCGAGAAACAGACTTGGGTTCTAGTTCCCCTTCCTTCTAGGAGGAAACTTGTCAAATGTAGATGGGTCTACAGGACCAAGAGAACAACGGATGGACAAATTAGAAGATACAAAGCCAGGCTTGTCGCCAAAGGCTTTCACCAGGTTCATGGTATTGACTATGATGAGACCTTCACTCTAGTAGCGAAGATGGATTCCATATTATTGGCACTTGACATTATGGCAGCCAAGGCATGGGAAGTCCATGATATGGATGTGAAGAATGCATTTCTTCACGATGATCTCTCTGAGGAGATATACATGAATTAACCCCAGGGATTTATGCAGGACTCATCTTTGGTCTGTTGACTGAAGAAGTCACTTTATGGCCTCAAGTAGGATCCGAGGGCATGGTATGCCAAGATGGACTCCTACCTGTTGTCACAAAACTTTGTACATTGTAAATTAGACCTGAATGTATACATTCTCAGGACGACTGATTCACTTCTACTTTTAGTTCTGTATGTCGATGATTTGTTGATCACCGGTTGCTCGACTTCAACGATTGCTGCAGTCAAGAGGATTCTACATGACAAGTTTTTTATGATGGAAATGGGTCTGCTACACTTCTTCCTTGGACTTGATATCATTCAGGATGCATCAGGCATCAAACTATCTCAAGCCAAGTATGCACAAGATATCCTTAAGAGATTTCACATGACAGATTGCAAGTCTGCTCCGACTCCTTTCCTATCAAGAGTCAAACTTGAGGATGCAGGGAGACTCCACTGGTTGACATCACACTGTACAAACATCTAGTGGGGAGCTTGTTGTATCTCACACACTCCAGACCAGACCTCTCATATGCAATTGGCACAGTTTCTAGGTTCATGCAGGAGCCGCATGAGCTACTTTGGAAAGTTGCAAAGCATATCCTTCGATACGTATAGGGCACCATCACCTTTGGGATTCATTATGCAGCAAAATATACATTAGATCTCAATGGGTTTACTGATTTCGACTGGGCTAGCGATATCATTGATCATAAGTCCACATCTGGTTACTCACTCAGTCTTGGTTTCGGGCCTATCTATTGGTCAAGAAAGAAGCAAGCTGCCATTGCTCTATCTTCAGCCGAGGTAGAGTACATAGGGGTAGTTAACATAACCATTCAGGCTATGTTGCTACAACATTTTCTCACTGAGTTGGGCATTCAATTTCATCGACCGATCGTCATCTATTGTGACAACCAGAGCACTCTAAAGTTCTGCAGAGATCTAGTTCAGAGGCAGCGGATGAAGCACATCGAGATCCACATGAACTACATCCAGGAATTAGTACACAAGGAGATCATCAAATTACAGTTCTATCCTTCAACAGAACAAATGGTAGACATTTTCACCGAGACCTTCACTGAGCAAAAATTCCATTCTCTGCGAGGTCGTCTTGGAGTGAAGGACACAGTTACCTAGAAACTGTAGTTATTATTTTTACATACATTGTACCTTGAGGGGGGGTTTTTTCCCATGAGGTTTTCCTCACTTTATTTTCAGTGTATATTTTGTACTTGGGTACCTAACATGGCCTCATTGCCGGGACCCAATCTTTATTTTCACCATAGTGATGTTCAGGGGGGGTGGAGTTACTTCACACACACCTAGGATTTATTTTTCCTAAGTTTATTCATTTTTTATTAGTCATAATTAGTCATTNTTATTTTCACCATAGTGATGTTCAGGGGGGGTGGAGTTACTTCACACACACCTAGGATTTATTTTTCCTAAGTTTATTCATTTTTTATTAGTCATTATCCAATCTCCTATATTTTAGGGGAGAATATTCCACCTGGAGAATATTCTCTTTCAGTTGACACTTCAGTTTGACTAGTTGAGTTGAGTTTAGATGTTGCATTGGGATCATCACCATGCAATATTGGGATCATCACCATGATAATTCGACCTTGACTTGTTATCATCACCAGAGTGGCACATTAGCCTTGATTCCCTAAGTTAACTCCTCGCTACTCTCTGTTTGGTCAGTTAACTGAAGACTAGTTGACTAGTTAACTCAACTAGGTGGCAGTTCACTCCCATAACTGTCTGAGAGACTAGAATAGGTGGAAGTTCACTCCCGTAACTACTGGTGTGTTTCCAGATCACTCTATACCACCACTATGGCACATTGGTTCACCTCAAGTTGAACTCATTGAGTTATACAGAGTATATCATGTGTAAATTATTCACTATTCACAACGATTAATGATAATTCTTCCATTCTTTCTCTCCTTCTTCTTCTTTCTCCAATTCTCTCTGAAAATGTGTGTATTATTGTTTAGCTAGATCTATTCTGTGCAGTTTCAACAAATTTACAATTTTATATTTAATGAAGGAGGGAGCTCTTGGAGAAGGGGGGTTCGTGACTAGAGAGAGCTTTGAGAGAGCTACAGGGGCAGTTTATCTGTGTATTTGTAAGCTTGAGGGCATGTTCTGTAGGCATTTCTGTCATTAGAGATTCATGAAAGTTTTGATACCATACTATTTTTCTCTTGTTTCCATTCTTTCTTATCATCTTTCTTGAGTAATATTATAGACTTTGAAGATCAAAATCTGCCTTTGGTCAATGGATTCATGAGCTACAAAGGATTTGTGGTAATTTCATGTTAATCATTGAATATTGTTCATGCACTCTTTTATCTATCTTTCAGAAAATATATTTGTTAAGTGGGTATTCTTCTTTTTGTTCAGCTTCTAGTCTTCTACCAATCCTTGCATAAGCTTTTTGTCTGGTATTCATCCCGATTTCCTTTGATCTGCAGAATGTTATGACTCCATGCCCAATAGAAAGAATTTGCAGGTAGTTTGTTTCCCTCCCTTTTACTCTTCTCTTGTTGATCCACCAAGTATAACATGTTTTAATTATTTAAATCAAATGGGTACTGGGATCACTCTTTTTGGAGTCTGGAGTGACTTCTAGTGCTAAGATGATGCATGCAAACCATTTAAAAAAAATGTTTACAAATGTTGGAAGGATGTTCCCAAACTTTTTGATGAAATGGAAACCATAAAATTGTTTCCCTTTCCTTTAATTCCTCTCATATGGGGTCATAGCTCAAATTCCTCGGTATTATGTGTATTATGTTTTTTGGCCTATATAAATGCATTTACATGTGTGAAATTTGTAGAATATATTTGTATATCGTACTTATATTTCTTCATTGGATTTTGTTGTAACAATTTATTACAATGCCATATAACATTACTCCAGAGGAAAATGATAGGACACTTCAAAGGTTATTTGCAGCATCATAAGAAAAGGGTGTCTGGAAATGTTATTTCTCTTGCAATCAATGCGGGGTCTTCAATAGAAGAATACTTTTAACAACATATGAAAGGCATTGTAGATATTTTGGACACGTTGATCTTTATATGATTGTATTTGTAGATATTTATATGATTTCAATATTCGTTACATACAATAATATTATTTGATTGATTGTAATTATAAAGAAAGGGCACCCTAAGTGTGATCTTGGGAATGTGCTAAGTAGTAGTAGAAACCATGTTGTACACAATGAGGAAGATGGAGTGAATATTGGAGATCAAGTTAGTCTTGTGGAAGAAGATGACATTGATAATGGTACACTTGAGAATGATGGTATAAATAGGTTGATCCAAGACACCTTTTTTCCAATGGATGACAATTTTGATGATATCCATGATGTACCTTTGATTGCGAAGTCACAACAAACCCTTTATGAAGGCTCGAGGAAAAATATTCTCTATGCTATATTGTTGTTGGTGAACTTGAAGGTATTGAATCATTTGTCAAACACTTGTCTCACCCAGATATTAAGGTATGGTTCATCACATATACATAAAAGGTATATTTTTGTTTTGTTTCTCTATTCTTAGTGTTATTAATTAATGTGTAAATTAAGGATGAAATATTTAGTATTAATATTCTTTACATTAACTAGTTATATTTTACGTTGTAGATTGTTATGTGAATTTCTCCTACCATCATCAAATACTTTACCTTGCACATACCGAGAATTATCTACCATTATGAAAAGATACTGGAATGGAGTAAAAAGCTATTGATTCATGTCCTAATGATCATGTTATATATTATGGACAATATGCATCTAAAACAAAATTCTTGAAATGTCAAATCAGTGGATATCGAACTGATCAAGTAACACAAGATGTGCCTTGCAAGGCTCTTTTTCATATCCCCATAATTCCAAGTTTGCAGCAACTATTCAGGTGTCAAAGAACATCACAATTTATGGATTACCATGCACATTACATAAGTGAATATGGTTTTGTTCGAATTCCTATAGATGGTTCTGCATTTATGAACATTGAAGAAAGATGGCTAATTTTTAAAGAAGAACCTCGTAATGTTGGGATTTCATTGGTAGTTGATGGTGTTAATCCATTTGGTGAGATTAGGTCTATTTACTCACTGTGGCCTATTTTTTTTTATAAACAATAACCTTCATCCTTGGATGTCAATAAAGAGGGAGCACACAATGTTGGCAATGATTGTTCCAGGTGTTTTTTTACAATAATGTTTTGAACACAGCATTTCATTTGTCTTGTTCGTTGCATAATTCAGGAAAAATTTGTAGTGACAAAGAAAAATTTGACCATAATGTTTTTCAGGAAGGAAGGAGTGACAAAGAAAAATTTGGAAAAATTTGTAGTGACATTCAGGAAGCCAATCATGCAATGAAAAATGTGATTAATTCAAATAATGATGGACATCGAGATAGTCATCCATGGTTATTTACAGAGCAACAAAGCAATGTTGTAAAATAGGTCATTAGGAAAATCAAATTTCCCATGGGATTTGCTTCAAACATAAATAATATCTTAACAAAGAAAGGTGAATTTGGTGGGGTAAAAACTCATGACTAGCATACCTTCATTAAGGTAATTATTTTTTTATATTTTTGTATCGGTATACATATTTTTGGTATTTTTTTGTTTACTTTTTTGTTACAGTATGTTCTACCTATAATGTTTATAATGATTCCTTTTTTGCTACAATATGTTCTACCAATATCTCTTCCAGATAACTTTGACAACAACAAAAAACAAATCATATATGATCTTGGCAAATACATAAGGTAAGTAACGATTTCCATGAAAAATATTCATTGCAGAACTTGTTCACATGTGTTTTACTTGCAATGTATTTACTTAAACTTGTATTCATTTTCATGCATCATGTGTAGGTGGTTGTCATCTAAAGAAGTCCATAAATAATATATAAGGTATTAGAGGAGAGAACTTCCTCACCTATGTGTGAAATGAAAAAGTACCTACCTCCGACATTTTTCAATGCACAAGAACACTACCTCATACACCAAGTTGAGGAGATTGAAATTCATGGACGTACACACAAGGTCAATGTGGATGGTGGAGAGGCATTTGAAATCATTGAAAGCCTTTTTTAAACAAAGAACACATCTTGAGGGTTCTATGGTGGAGGGATATATGTTATATCAATCCTTGGTGTATATTAGTCAGTATGTTCCTAAATTAGAAGAAAATAAGAATGTGTCTCTCATTTGAGATGTCAACTCCATCAAAAAATTTGAAGGGGAGGTCCTCTTTGGGAAAGGTAAAGTGAGGAAAGTGAAAGGTAATTAAATCATAGAGATTTACAATACTTTTGTTTATTCATTTTTATCGATATCATACCTATTTAATTTTTATTCTTCCATCAATTATTAAGCGTTTCCATGGTACCTAATTATTGATGCATTGTCATTTTTTCATATAGTTGGTCAAGAGTGGGATGCACTACATTTATATATTGCAAACAATATTTATTGGATGAAGTTATGAATAGAACGATGCATACATTGTTATGGTAGGTTATCATGGGAAGGGGTCACTACATTGGTTAAAGAGGCTCATCGTCATCAAGATACCAATATTACACAGAGGGAAATTGATTTAACATATGGTTTAAATCATAAAAAATCAAGCATATTCACCCATATTTTTTACTTATTTTCCATTGTATTAATGTATGTTGTATGTTAGCCCCCGGGGGGCAGCTCAATTGGCAAGTGCCGTGATATAGCGTGTTATGTACGATGAGGTTTCAAGTTCAAATCCCCTCGACTTACCCATGCCTGCGGAAGGGGCATACGTATGGCACCTGGAGGTTATAGTGGTAGCGGTCGGAATCGACCCCGTGTCACGTGAGTACGAGATCGGCCCAGTTGCCGATTCCGCCAGCATAAAAAAAAAAAATGTATGTTGTATGTTTCTTGCATGGGTGTAGATCGACTGGAAAGTGTCGTGTAAATGGAAGGAAATGTAAAAAGGAGGTCTCAATTTTGATTCTCACTTCGATTTACCTGTGCCCCATGCTTGTGGGTTGTGTGGACTCACCTGGAGGTTATAGAGGTAGCAGACAAGAATCGATCCCATGTCACACGAGTACGAGAGCCGTGAGTTGTCGATTCTGCCAGTCACAAAAAAAAATGTATGTTGTCTATTGTTTTCTTAAAATATTTACTAATTCTAAATATGTTAATTAATTGACAATGCATTTTTTTACATGTTGGGCATAATGCAGTTGAAACAACACAAGGCTATGTGGTGCAATGGCCGTAAATTTTGCATCAAAAAGTTCGATGACAAGAAAAAAACCTTTGATTGTGGCATAATTGTAGTATTTCAGGTCACTAATGTTTCATCTAGAAGTGACAGGCATCTAGAGGTGTCTGAAAATAGATACTATGGGTATTTGAATGATATACATGAATGTGACTTTAAATCCTTTAAATTAGTCATGTTCGAAGTCAAATGGTACATGCTACGAATGAATGAACGTGATCATGAAAGAACTGTTATTGAGCAGAAGAATGGATTTACCATGGTTAATATAAGAACACTTGAGATAGGTACTAAGCTTTATGTTCTTCCAATCCAATGTGAGCATGTCTTTTACTCAGATGTTCCAGGTAAAGAGGGATGGTCATATGTTGTTAGATATGATCCAAGAGGAAGCCATCTAAAGTATAATGTAGCGAAAGAAGATGATATTGAAGAAGAAGATGATATTGAAGAAGAAGATGATGCATATCAGATAGTAGACGTGTTAGACGGAGAAGACAAAGAAGTTGATCTAGATGTAGATGGAAATGTTCTCGATGATCATATGGACAATGAAATTATTGAAAAATGACATTGATGATGATGTTGTTACGCCCAATCCTTGCAACGTCCATTCTGAACTAGATTCTGGACTGGATGAGACATATTTGTAGTTGGACGAACAATAATATCAACGATATTAAATTGTTGAAATGTAGGTTGGGGTATGTGATTGTATATTTTCTATGGTTTATTTTGTTTAAAGTTTTTTCTTATATGGGTTAATTGTTTGTTGTTATGTTTTAAGCCATATTCTTGTATGTATAATTGGTTGGTTAGAAGTCATTGAACTTGCTTTCTCTCATAACCAACCAAACTATAAAATCCTAATCCATTTTGAGCACGTGCTAATTGATTTTAACTATTAGTAAATATAAATTATATTACAAACAAATAACAATTAAAAAATAAACAAAAAATAAAACAAGTATAAAATAAACAAAAATAGAAAGAAAAAACAAAAAATAAAAAACACATTATGGCGACAAATCCCCAACTAAATAAACCCACACTCAACCCGTTGACCACTACATTGATCTACCCCACCATCCATTGAAAAGAGTGCGCAGAGGAGAAGACTCGTACAAGGAGAGACCAACCCTGCCTATGCATCCAAGGAGGGATTGACCCCACAATGTCTTCGGTATGTAGCCTCGTTGCTGATGTAAATAGAGAATGTAGATCATGTAGTTGTTTGTTCAATACAAAATGGTTTACACTGGCTCTATTTGTGTTCAATTCAAATCAAGTTTTCCCTATCATTTATTCCTAACTTTAGGTTCGATACCCTATATACTGCATCTTTTTTCCATATTTGTATATAGGCAATAGAGAACAAATAGGGTTTGAAATTAAAATTCAACAGACACAACCAAAACAAAAATATAGATCCAATATTGACAGCCTCATTTTATTTCAGCCATTGAAAGTGTATGATGGATAAAAAGAGGTCGGGGGCCTAAATTATAAACCATTGTATTAATGGTTGATAACATGTCATATCCTTATTCATTTCGGTATGTAGGGGTGGTATTATCAAACCACTTTATCTCACCCCCACAATGCATGAATGGATGACATCTGGCACTGTGATATAAGCCAAATAAAAAAGTCATCGCTTTGATGTAATCTAAAGGTTTAAAAAAAAAAAACAATAAACCCCAAAGGTAAATGGACATGGTAAACTCTGTTATGAGTACAATAGACTCCATTTAAAGAAATCAAATTATCCTTCAACAAATAATTTCAGCTAGTGTTCTAATTTTCGTATTTCAAATATCTTCTTATTGTTTAAAATAAGGATAGATGGAGAAAGGTAGTCGGTTTGGTCAGCCATCAACCTCTAATGAAAAAGTCATGATTGACCGTGATTGTGAAAATTTTGAAACCGTTCTGTCACAGTTTGATCCTTATGAGTTAAGTAAGTTAACTCGTGATAGATTTAGGGATTTGCATGATTCTTTACATATCTAGGAATCAAACTTGGGTAAATTCATAATTCCCCAAACCTATCTTTCTAAGAAAAGGGATGTGGTATCTGAAAATGGGTCCATTATATTTTATATCAATGCCGACTCTATTACAAAAATGTTGTCACTTCTCGAAAACCTTAACTCTAATACTTGGAATCAATTAAAGGCCTTGGGTGTCAATGTGTGTACTTATATAATTATGGATGCTACAAAGTTATTAAGAAAGAATAATTTTGTTCGACATCCTCAAATTAAATGTAGTTCAATTCAGAGAAGTATTGAAACCTTCATGAAAAGATACAAGGATTTAGTTGAAATGGAACTACCTTCATGTTGGGATAAAAATAGAAATTGTATTTAGCATGAAGCATACAAAGATATGCTAATAAATAAAGGGATTCTATAGCTAAATTTCAAGTTATGGATGGTGTTTTGAAAGGTCAAAACATTGTCTGCAAGTTAATAGATGATTTTCATTTATTATGGAAAATAAAAAACAGGGATGACTTTAAGGATGGAAGTTTATTTTAAAATGTAGGAACCTTGGCGAATCTTACTATTCCTTCATATGCCAACTATAAATGTTTGGCGACAATTTTGTAAAAATATTCAAATTTCTAAGGATTTTATATAGTTTATATAAAATTTTGGCAATTTTTAAGGTAAAATACTTTTTTCCTTTAGAATTTGGGTGAATCATTTTTAGAATAACGAATCTTTTTTTGGTAAAAAACATGGAAAATTATCCCATGAGAGAAATTTAGCCCCTAAAATCATCCTTGAGATTCAAAAAGTTATTTCCTAATATTCCATCATATGATATATATCTGGATCTTGATATAACTTCCAGAAAAATGGTTAAAGCCTAAAGAAAAAATGCCTAGAACTAGCCAAGCTCATACCTTGTTAGAAAATTTTTCCAAATGTATCGTGTTCTATACTTTGTTCTATACATGCTTGTACTATGTTCTATACTATGTTCTATACATTTCTATACTATGTTCTATAAGGGAAATGCAAACGCTGACTTGGTTTTATAAAAAAAAATCAGTTCTTTGGTATTTCATCATCACTTGTCCTTCTTGGCTTCATTCTTCATCATTATAATGGCATACAAAGAATTTACAGAATAAAGAATGACATATTAGGATGTTTATGGAATAAATAATAACATTTTTTTTTCTTTTAAATGGGGTAGGAACGATATTTTAAAATGTTTATTTATCACATATATAGTATTTGTTGTTACCTTCAAAGATTCATGTGTATTTCAACCTTTTACTAAATTATGGGCATAAGTCACCCTAGTATGTATTCTTTAGGGTTTACAACAAATCCACAGTACTGTAACTTGTAACTTGTAATTAACAACACCACACATGAGTTTTTCTTCCTATGGCGTGCATTTATCATCATGCCAAATTTTCATGCATTTTTCCCTTTATGCTTTTTTTTTTTTCATTTACAAGGAAACTTATAGCCTTTATGCACACTAGAGGGTTTTAGGTTTTAAAATGCACAACTAAAGTATGAATATATGTAAAATGATAAAATCCAAACTCCACAATTTGAACCACTCAATTTGGAGGTCATATGAGTCTTAGGCGTGCATTTTACAATAAGATGGATTTACCCTCCATTTTACAAAAGGTCTTGAATCTCGGTTCAAGGTAGAAGTCCTTAGTCTTTTTAAAATGCACTCCATATGAAATATATAGATTCAAATGTTATTAAATTCACCCAAAATCTTAGATCACTAAATTTGGAGCTATATAGAAGCATGGGCGTGCATTTCCATTAGGTCAATTTCTGTTGTTTTGGTCTGTCAAATTACAAGGTAGACTTTGCCTCTTTTACACAACAACCACTTTTATGTTTGCAAATGAAAATAAAAATATGTAGATAGGTGTAAAATTATCTCATACACCCTCAAAAACTTGAATCATTCAAATTCCAGGTGTGTAAATACCTACGCGTGCATTTTTTGAAGACTAGTGTGCATTTCTCCACAAGGGAATAAGTTAAAGTTTAAAAGAAAAACAAGTATTTTTCCCATTCATGCATTCCATTTTAGTCTTTGTAGAGTCTCGTACATGTTGATATGTCTGTTTATTATTTAATGATTTCTATAGTTCTTCACAATGGAAATGCAACTAAGTAGCCTATGTGTGATGTGGCTATACAAGCTCTTTCTCCTGCCTCATCCAACTCATGGACCCAGGTAGTTAGTACTCATTTTTCCATTATAGTTACTGTGTGTGCACATTTTCCAAAGATTCATATGTATTTCAACCCTTTATTAAAATATGGGCAAAATTCACCCTATTATGCATTCTTTGGGGTTTACAACCCATCCATAGTCATGTAACTTGTAACTTGTAAATTAACAACACCATACATGCATTTTTCTTCCTAGGGTGTGAATTTTTCATCACACCCCGTTTTCATGCATTTTTCCCTTTATGCATTTTTTTTGTATTTACAAGGAAAGTTTTAGCCTTTAAGCACACTAGAGGGTTTTATGTTTCAAATTGCACAACTAAAGTATGAATAGATGTAAAATGATAAAATCCAAACTCCACAATTTGAACCACTCAATTTGGAGGTCATATGAGTCTTAGGCGTGCATTTTACAGTAAGATAGATTTATCCTCCATTTTACAAAATTTCTTTAATCTCAGTGTTGACGGGATATTTCTCCCGTGACTTTGATTCAAGTCATAGCAGATCGAGACTAGATTGAGAAGACCAGTATCTTTCCTCAAAAACAAATATGAAAACTGAAAAATAACTACTTTTCACTAGGAGAGAGTAGGGAAAGAGAGAAGGAGAAAGTGTGCACCTTAAATCCTTTGTTCAATGTCGATCCATGCTCCTACTTTTCGAAGTGCTCTTGACCTTTGTCAAAAAATGCCTGCAAAATGAAATCAAGACAAATGATGCATCGAGGTAGTTACGTAATCAAGTAGCATATATATCATGTGTTATATCCAAAGAAAATATGAGAATGATAACATACAATATTGCAATGAACACCGAATTGGAGGGAAAGAGAACTCTTCTATTAACACCAAATATCAAAGTTAGTTACAACCTTACTCGTTTTTGGCATTGCTTCGGAGCCAATCGCCTGGATTCCTCCACGGATCCTTCAAGCATCTATTCAACAATGAGGGTCTTCCTTGAATAGCCCAATAAGGATAAGGAGACACCTTATGACTATATAAGAAGGAAGAAACACTGGAAAATGAGTTTCTAGGTTGGGAGATGATACTTAGAGGATAAAAGGAATAGGGAAGCTTTCTAGATCTCAACAACATAACCTTGCACCAAAAGACTTGTGCTAATTCTATCCCTCAATGGTGCTTTAATGTCTTCCCCAAGGGGTTAGGGAAGTTGGAATCCATTTTTTAYGGGCATGGGGATATTGGGAAATGAGCCCAACCAAAAAAACTGCTTGAAAACTCAAAAATATTTTATTTTTAATTTTGTTTTAGGGCATCCGCGGGTGTTACACTGACAAGTCACAGATGTCTGTGATTTGCATCAAAGGAGAGCGTAGATATGTGAAAAAGACATGTTTTTTATATTATTTGCATGAGGCAAGTTGGGAATTTGTCTAGAAATCCAAGTGAAAAGGTTAGGCCATGGCACAAATGCATAGATGTGGCATTTTGTGCTATAACACTCAATTTAAGGTAGAAATCCTTAGTCTTTTTAAAATGCACTCTGAATGAAATATGTGGATTTTTAATTTTATTAACTTCAACCCAAATCTTAGATCACTAAATTTGGAGATATATAGAAGCATGGGCATGCATTTCCATTAGGTCAATTTCTACTATTTTGGTCTCTCAATTTACAAGGTAAGATTTCCCTCTTTTACACGAAAACCACTTTTATGTTTGCAAAAGAAAATATAAATATGTAGTCAGGTGTAAAATTATCTAAGACACCCTGAGAAACTTGAATCATTCAAATTGAAGGTGTCTAAAGACCTAGGCATGCATTTTTTTGAATCCTGGTGTGCATTTCTACACAAGGGCATAATTTAAAGTTTGAAATAAAAAACAATTATTTTTCTCATTCAGGTATTCCATTTGAGTCTTTCTAGAGTCTCGTACATGTTGATATTTCTATTTATTTATTTATTTATTATAACCTTGTATTCTCTGATGATTTATGTAGGTCTTCACAATAGAAATGCAACTAACTATCCTATATGTGATGTGGTTGTACAATCTCTTGCTCCTGCCTCTTCCAACACATGGACCCAGGTAGTTAGTACTCATTTTTCGATTATAGTTAGTGTGTGTGGATAGTTGCCAAAGATTCATGTGTATTTCAACGGGCACAAATCACCCTAGTATGCATTATTTAAGGTTTACAACCAATCCACAGTCATGTAACTTGTAACTTGTAAATTAACAACACCATACACACATTTTTCTTCCTAGGGCGTGCATTTCTCATCATGCCTTGTTTTCATGCATTTTTCCCTTTATGCATTTTTTTTACATTTACAAGGAAACTTTTAGCCTTTACGCACACTAGAGGGTTTTAGGTTTCAAATTGCACAACTAAAGTATGAATAGATGTAAAATGATAAAATCAAAAATCCACAATTTGAACCACTCAATTTGGAGGTCATATGAGTCTTCTGCGTGCATTTTACAACAAAATGGATTTACCCTCCATTTTACAAAAGGTCTTGAATCTTAGTTCAAGGTAGAAGTCCTTGGTCTTTTCAAAATGAATTCCAGATGAAATATATGGATTTCAAATGTTATTAAACTCACCCCAAATCTTATATCACTAAATTTGGAGCTATATAGAAGCATGGGTGTGCATTTCCATTAGGTCAATTTCTATTGTTTTGGTCTTTCAATTTACAAGGTAGACTTTGACTCTTTTACACAACAACCACTTTTATGTTTCCAATTGAAAATATAAATATGTAGACATGTGTAAAATTATCTAAGACATCCTCAGAAACTTGAATCATTCAAATTTCAAGTGTGTAAAGACATAGGCATGCATTTTTTTGAATCTGGGCTTGCATTTCTGTACATGGGAATAAATTAAAGTTTAAAAGCAAAACAAGTATTTTTCTCATTTAGGTAATTCCATTTTAGTCCTTCTAGAGTATCATATAATAATTCAAAAAAAGTATCCAATTTAATTAAAGGCCAAATGGAATTTAATGGAGAATTAATTACTAATCTCATACCATGATGGTTATGATGCAACATGGAAAATGATATTTCATTGGGAAAGGTGTTGTGGTCTTGTCATCCCTCTCGACATTAAAGCCCAATTATGTGAAAAGTTCCCTAGGCATGTGAGAAGTGCAGTTATCTGTGAACCTGAGAATGGAAAATACAACAAGTTCAGTGTTCTAATCCCGGAGGCTCGACCATGGTCGTTAGGCCGAGTCAAGCAAAGTTTCTTCTTTAGATCAGTCTCCCATCTTCGTCCATTGATCTCCAATCTCCATGTACTCATAGGATTTTCACTAGAACGTTACCATAGTTCTTATCAAGAAACTCTTGGACATTGGCAGCATTAAGTTTCTTAGTATAATTCTTTTTGAGTTGTTAGATATTTTTGAATCCCTTTTTTATTCTTTCCCTTCCCCTTCTCAACCCCTATTCTCATTTTCATGTTTTGGGTTTGATGTTTCTAGTTTGTTTAGCACCTCCCTTCTGCCCTGTTTCCCTCACCCTCTCTGGTTTCCCTCTCCTCTCAACCTTCACGATTTTCCCCCAAAACCTAACTCCTTTCCCCTTCTCCCCAATTTTCCTCTGGGAGGTGATTCTAAACCATTTTCCCCAGACCCTTCAAGTTTTTCTTGGTATATATTGTATCCTATTCACAACCCCTCTAATTTTTTTGGCCTTCTCGGATTTGATTCATGGACCTTTCAAGGCTTAGTTTTAATAATTTTGTGTATCCCCCTGTTTTCTGATCTTTTTGAGCACCCATGTCATTGTTTTATGATCATTAAGATCATATACAACAACATAACAAGTTGGGGAATTTTGGAATGATGTCAAAGGGTATATGAATCTCTTCGAAGCAATTTTGGAAGGAATACAGGGTCAATATGATGAGAATACAGGAAGAACCAATAATATGGAAAGTTTTGTGTCCCTTATTCTTAGCAAAACTAAAAGCATCATTCATGAAATCCAAAAAACAACTTCATTGGAATATATAATGTTAATGATCATCCATAAAACATAGAAGTTAGAAAAAGAAGTAAGACATCTATAGGAACAAGAGATTGAAAGACAAAGAATTCAGGAGATGGAAACAACAGTTACAATGCTTCTGCAAAGACTAAACATGGTTGAACATGAACCAGATTATTTCAAAGCAAGAACTACTTCTCAAGCATCAAAATTAGATTCTGTCAATCAGGTTGATCAATCAGATGAAGCATAGGGATGACATGAAGCAGTTCCCATGGAAATAGAAGAAATACTCAAAGAACAACTAGAAGATAGGATGGGTAGAATTTTAATATAGTGTAATGAAGTTTTTTAAATGCATCTTACTATTAGGACAATATATAAGAGTATATGGCAGCTTTGCTACCCAGAATTATAAGTTTCTATATGTTTTATATATCAAACAATTCACATAGTGGTTCTTTGTTTCATTCAAGACTCTTTTTATAAATTTTGACAACTGCTTTGCCTCAGGAACAACCATTTAATACAAAGTTTATGTTAAAAAAAAATATTTAGAATGTTGTTAACTTCACCCCAAAAATTAGATAACTAAATTTGGATCTATATAGAAGCATGGGCATGCATTTTTATTACGTCACTTTCTAATTTTTTGGTCTCTCAATTTACAAGGTAGAATTTGCACCTTTTACACAACAACCACTTTTATGTTTGCAAATGAAAATCTAAATATGTATACAAGTGTAAAATTATCTAAGACACCCTCAGAAACTTGAACCACTCAAATTGTAGGTGTTTTAATACTTAGGCATACATTTTAGTGAAGCCTAGCATGCATTTCTGCACAAGGGCATGAACTAATTAATGTTTAAAATAAAACATGTATCTCAATGACTCTGAATTTTTAGTTGTATAGGCTCTAACAAGCTTAAATTAGGGTTTTATGAAAAAATAGAAACCGTAATGCTAATTTTATATATCATCATATATCGAGAACATTGTCATCTACATCTATCTCAACCTTCTCCCTATATCCAATCAAATTTTGTTTTATTTTTAAATTTTATTGTATGGTCATTGGACATTTGACGACAATCTGCCACATTCCCATGTGGACTTGGAAGTATCCTACATTTGTCCTCTGACAATTCCATCGCACCATATCGTTGGATCATCGACAGACTCCGCGTTGTAGAGCATCGTGACACCAACATAGGTCATCGACCATAAAGTAATTTGGATGGCGTCTACGACAGCTTTTCAACGGTACTTAAGCATGGCCATGTCGCAGTAACAACCTCCACCATTGATAAAATAGTGTCTTGTAAAATGACACGTGGAAGATCAATGTGTCTCAATATCGCCACTGTATGATAGTCGTCATTGTGATGCTTCTATGCGACAAACATATTTTTAAAAAAATCTCTGCACAGTTGCCACGTGGCAATCCATTGTGTCAAATATCTGACATATGTTTATGCAAATTTCTAGTATGGTGAAAGGGGTTCGACGAATAGTTGAGGAGGGATTTTGTTGGAATTTAGACGGGTGACCGTTAGGTGGGCATTAGAATGAAGTTGGAAAATGAGGCAAATGTAGTAGTGCCACTTTATTATCCTTGTTTCTCTTGGTGCAAGTACTTCTTAACTGTCATTGATGACTTCTCTAGATGCACTTGGGGTTTACTTCTTAAAATTTAAGAGCGAAGTTTTTGGCCTTTTTTTAGCCTACAATTCCCTTGTAGATAAACAATCTGGACATCAACTTCAAAGTTTAAGAACAGATAATGGAGGGGAATATGTGAACAACAAATTTACAAGTTTTTTCACTACACAAGGCATTCAAATGCAACATAATGTTCCATATACACCACAATTAAATGGCGTAGTTAAGAGAAATAATTGAACATTAAAATAAATGGATAATTGTATGATCTAATCTAATGGATTAAGTCTTCATTATTGGGTGGAAGACATCACTTGTGAAAATTACATAGTAAATCACACTCCCACAAAGGATTTAAAAAATATAACACTAGAAGAAGCATGGACTAAAATTAAGCCAAATGTAATCCGCTTATATGTATTTGGTAGTGTAGCATGGGTTCACATTCCCGATGAGTAAAGGAAAGAATTACAATCTAAAAGTGAGAAGTGAATTTTTGTTGGATATTATGAATATGTCAAAGGTTAACAACTTCTTAAACCTCATTCTAATGAAATAATTTTAGAAGAGATGTTAAATTTGATGAAAATATCTTAGCCCACAAGCCTAAATCATCACTAGTGCCATATTTTGTTCCCATTATGGTTTCTTCTTCAGATGATGACAACGAGGATGAAAATCCACCTCCACATGCTCACCTTCCTCTAGATGAGTCTATTGAACATGAACCTACACCACCACTTTCCATATGAGTTCGTTCAATGCGAGAAGTAGTTGGTGATCTTTTTGACGGTCCTTTATATTAGCATCAGACACATTTATAGTTCTAGTGAGCCTCTTCTCTTTTGGGTTTTGTTTCAAAGACTCATGATCCAGACACATTTGTAGAAGCTTCTATCCATATATATTGGGACACAATAATGAATGAAGAACATCATTCCTTAATGGTGAACAATACTTGGGATCATGTACCTCTTTCAAAAGAAATAAAAATTATCATATGTGAATGGGTGTATATAAATAAGTATGAATGAGATGGAAGTGTTGAAAGACACAAGGCCTAGTTAGTTGATAACGGATTCTCTCAAGTTGAAGGAATTGAATACAATGAAACATTTTCTTTTGTATCCAAAATTAATTCCATCCACTTTGTTCTATCCCTTGTTGCCTCACATAGATGGGAGGTCCATTAGATGGATGTTAAATATTCCTTCTTGCATGGGGATCTACAAGAATAAATCTACATGGAAAAACCTCTTGGCTATGTTCAAAATGAATCCAGGTTTGTATGTCACCTTAATAAATCTCTCTATGTTATTAAGAAAGATTCTCAAGCTTGGTATGCAAAAACGAATAGCTTTCTTTTTTACACCAACTTTTCTAGATGTCATTCTGACCCTAATGTCTATTCCAAGAAAGTGAGAATCCATATAATAATACTTTTCCTTTATGTTGATGACCTTATCCTCATTGGTAGTGACCCTAAACTTTTAACCCAAGTGAAATCCAACCTTAAAAATAAATTTGGAGTGACAGACGTAGGCTATTTTCATTGTTTCCTTAGCCTCCAAGAATTAAAAAATAAGGAAGGTATTTCCCTTTCCCAGTCTAAGTATGCATGTGACCTTGTTTTCCACTTCCACATAAAAGATTCTAAACCAACCCATTCTCCCTTCAAGTTTGGAGTCAAACTTGCTGCCACTTGTACTACTCATGAAGTTGATGCCACTTTGTATTGTTAGTTAGTTGGTATCCTTCTGTATTTGACCCATTCCCATCTTGATATTTATTTTTCTATTGGTCTTATTACTCGATATATGCAAACACCCTATGAGAGCCATTGGAAAGAAACAAAATAGATACTTCAGTATATCTAGGGAACAATTTAGTTTGGAATACATTACAGTTCAAGTAGGACTAGTTTGTTGGTTGGTTTCACTAATTTAGATTGGGTCAGTGACCTTGATGATAAAAAGTCTATTGCGGGCTATGTTTTTGGCCTTGGTTTTGGAACTGTCACTTAGGATTGTAAGAAAAAATAGGCTATTTCTCTTTCTTGAACAAAAGAAGAGTACAGGGCATCATTTAATGCAAGTCAATAAGGTTTATGGATTCAACATATATTTTCAGAGTTTGAATTCTAGTAGCATCATCCGACAATCCCTTGGTGTGACCATTAGAGTGTCATCAACATCACTAGAGATCCATTTCAACATCATCGCAACAAAAACATTGAGATACACATGCACTTCATTAGAAATCTCATTCATGATTGATTTATTAAAGTGCTATTTTTCCCTATAGAAGATCAAGTTGCATACATTTGCACAAAGTCTCTTATAGAAACAAAGTTTTCCAAAATTTGATCTATGTTAGGCATTCAAGAAATTTTCATTAAGGGGGGTAGGATCTAGTGCCTCCTTCTTTCTCCTATTGTGTCACCTTTGTAAATCCTTAAATCCTATCCCAAGTTGCTCTTAAGAGGGGATGTTATGATATTTAGACACTAAGGAGTTAGTTAAGTTCAACTTGGTCGCCCAAAGGGGTGTAGACCGATTGACAAGTGCCATGTAAATGCAAGGAAATGTAAAAAGGAGGTCTCAAGTTTGATTCTCACCCTGATTTACCCGTTCCCCATGCTTTCGGGCTGTGTGAATGCACCTGGAGGTTATAGATGTAGCAGACGGGAATTGACCCCATGTCACGTGAGTACGAGAACCGCGAGTTGTTGATTCCACCAGTCACAAAAAAAAAGTTTAACTTGGTCTAATATGTATTTAAGAAAAAGTGTGTTTCTTTAGTATGCATTAGTATGAATTTGTAGTTATGTAATATGATGATCACGATATTTTTTAAACATAGAGTTAACCAATGACTCATATTCTCCTCAATCTTAGCGACTATAATGATATGTGGCTTAACACTCGATTGATCCATGATATATATTTAAAGAGCATGGAGGGTCATTTGTTGATGATCAATTGTGAGAAACTCTCTTGTAAAATATTTTTATTTTCCATTAATTTGTTGCCTAAAGTGGCCACATTGGGTGGGGCCATGGACTATTTTCCCCTAAGAATAAAGTGGTTGTAACAAGAAAGTTAAGAATCCCCTAGAAATAAGGAAAGAGGTTACCCAAAAAAAGTATAAATACACCTCAAGGAGTCATTCAAAAGAACATCCACTCACTCTTTATATTGAACATCTTCTAGTGAACTAGTGATCTATTGATAGGTTTTGCGATAGTGAAATATGAGGTAGAGAAAATTGAGAAGTGTGGGAGTTTTGGGTTTTCAGAGGAGAGAGAAGTTTGTTGAGGAAACTCTAATTTGGTTGACCCCCACAGGTCGGACTACTAGTGTCTCGTGAGGCATCCCTGTAGATTGCAATATACCTGTCACATGAGGCTCTACGAGAAAGGATGTCTTAGTCCCGCGAGGACAAGACAAGTTTGGGGAAAATGCTAACACTGGGTCCCTGAAGATAGAAGATAAATTACAGGTCAACATTTTAGTGTTTCAGGTCAGCTACAGAGGTACTGGTATGTTTGTGTATTTTTTTTAAGGTTATGCTTTATTATGATGTAGTGTATGCTTGAGGAATTCTTGGCAAATTGATGAGGTTTTGACACATTATTGAGGTACATATTGGCTACATGATTGAGTAAGGTATTCTAGTATATTTGGTTCATCATATGGCATGTTTGTTATGTTTCATATATTTGAGATGATTTTTCACGATTGAGGTATACGCTTGATGTATGGTGGCATATGCACAATGGACATGCATTGCTTCTTTATTGATGATATGGTACAAGTATATACTTGATTGATTCTATGGTATATGGTACAGGTTGTATTCATGGTTGAAATATGATACATGATTGGATACTTATCATTGATTTTGTAGTTGGTATATATTATTGATGCATATATGTTGGTACACAGTTGACGGATGATATAGTTCAGGTTTTGGTATAGCATAGGTTAATGGTGCAGGTTACAGGTTGGATACAATGAAAAATTGATGTGGCATATTACAGGTTGATGTAACAGTGGTAGTGAGTGACAATGGTAATGACAATTGGTATACAATTATATTGCAGGGAGATATAATGGGGCAAGGAAAGGGGGTTGTATCCTCCTTCCGGTTGGTTCCAAGGAACACAGGAAGTTGGATCTTCCTTCAGGTTGGAGCTTGAGAATCAGGGGGTTGTAGCCTCCTTCTGGTTGGAGCTAGAGAATTCAGGGAGTTGTAGCTTACTTCAGGTTGGAGCCTGTAAATGTAAATGTGTTGAAACTACACAAAATAGATCTATATAAACAATGATACACACATTTGCAGAGAGAATAGAAGAAAGAAGATGAAGGAGAGAAAGAATGGAAGAATTCTCATTAACCGTTGTGAATAATGAATAATTTACACATGATATACTCTGTATAAATCAATGAGTTCGACTTGAGGTGAACCAATTTGCCATAGTGGTGGTATAGAGTGATATGGACACACACCAACAATTACGAGAGTGAACTACCACCTATTCTAGTCTCTAAGGCAATTATGGGAATGAACTGCCACCTAGTTGAGTTAACTAGTCAACTAGTCTTTAGTTAAATGACTAAACAGAGAGTAGTGAGGAGTTAAATCAGGGAATCAAGGATAATGCGCCACTCTAGTGATGATACCAAAGCAAGGTTGAATTAACATGGTGATGATCCCATTGCAACATCTAAACTCAACTCAACTAGTAAAACTGAAGTGTCAACTGAAAGAGAATATTCTCCAGGTGGAATATTCTCCCCTAAAATATAGGAGACTAGATAATGACTAATTATGAATAATAAAAAAGGAATAAACTTAGGAAAAATAAATCCTAGGTGTGTGTGAAGTAACTCCAACACCCCCCTTGAACATCACTATGGTGAAAATAAAGATTGGGTCCCGACAATGAGGCCATGTTAGGTAACCAAGCACAAAATATACACTGAAAATAAAGTGAGGAAAGAGGGAAAACCTCATGGGAAACCCCCCCCCTCAAGGTAAAATGTATGTAAAAAGAAGAACTATAGTTGCTAGGTAACTGTGTCCTTCACTCCAAGACCACCTTGCAGAGAATGGAATTTTTTCTCAGTGAAGGTCTTGGTGAAAATGTCTGTCGTCTATTCTTTTGAAGGACAGAACTGTAAGTCGATGATCCCCTCATGTACTAAGTCTTGGATGTAGTGCATGTGGATCTCGATGTTCTTCGTCCGCTGCCTCTGAACTGGATCTCTATAGAACTTCAGGGTTCTCTCGTTGTCACACCAGATGACGATCAACCAATGAAACTGAATGCCCAACTTAGTGAGAAAATGTTTTAGCCACATAGCCTGAATGGTTATGTTAACTACCCCTCTGTACTCTGCCTCGGCTGAAGATAGAGCATTGGCATCTTGCTTCTTGCTCGACCAATAGATAGGCCCGGAACCAAGACTGAGTGAGTAACTAGATGTGGACTTGCGATCAATGCTATCGCCAGCCCAATCAGAATCATTAAACCCAATGAGATATAATGTAGAGTCTATTGCATAATGAATCCCAAAGGTGATGGTGCCCTATACGTATCGAAGGATATGCTTTGCGGCTTTCCAATGTAGCTCATGCGACTCTTGCATGAACCTAGAAACTATGCCAACTGCATATGAGAGGTCTGGTCTAGAGTGTGTGAGATACAACAAGCTCCCCACTAGTTGTCTGTATAGTGTGCTATCAACCAGTGGAGTCTCCCCTCCATCCTCAAGTTTGATTCCTGATAGGAAAGGAGTCGGAGCAGACTTGCAGTCTATCATGTGAAATATCTCAAGGAGATCTTGTGCATACTTGGCTTGAGGCAGTTTAATGCCTGATGCATCCTGGCTGATCTCAATTCCAAGGAAGAAGTGTAGCAGACCCATGTCCATCATCAAAAACCTATCATGAATCCTTCACGTCCATCTGATGGACTTCCCATCCCTTGGCTACCGCAATGGCAAGTGCCAATTGTATGGAATCCATCTTTGCTACTAGAGCGAAGGTCTCATCATAGTCAATACCATGAACTTGTTGAAAGCCTTTGGCGACAAGCCTGGATTTGTATCTTTTGATCTGTCCATCCACTGCACTCTTGGCCCTGTAGACCCATCTGCATCTGACAAGTTTCCTCCTAGAAGGAAGGGGAACCAGATCCCAAGTCTGGTTCTCGAGGAGGGAGTTGTACTCCTCCTGCATGGTGGATTCCCAAAAGGGATTTCCAGCAGCCTCGCCATAAGACTGTGGATTTGAAGACTAAACCAAGAAAATATGCCTAGAAGGAAATGGTTCAGTGGCAGTGAGTGAAACAAGAGGCTCCTCAAAATCAGATCGAGTCCTCCTAGTATCGGCTGGATCACCTACGAGATCCCCTGCATCCTGAAGTGTAGTTTGTGCCCACTTGGGCCTCTACTCTAGATCTGCAACTGCATTTGGATGCTCTGACTCTACATCTAACTATATTGACTCTGAATCTGAATCCTCTGAGTCCTTTGAATCAGAACTCTCGTATGAAGAAGAGTCAACACGTGCATGCTCATCATCTCGGATAGGTGGAAGAGTGAAGGTGTCTGCATGCGGCTGCTGAGGTACATGCGAGACACTTTCCTCAAATTGGACACTATGCTCAATGATGAGCCGGTCTGAGGAAAGATAAATAAGCCAATATCCCTTCACACAGTCAGGGTATCCAACAAAAATGCACTTAGTGCTCTGTGGATCAAGTGCCTTCCTCTTTTCAGAGGGAATGTGGACCCTGCACGACAACCAAAAATGTGAAAGTGGGTCACTTCCGGTTTGAGGCCACTCCAAGCCTCATAGGGGGTCTTATCCTTGAAAGATCTATGGGAAGATCTATTTTGGATGTATGTTGCACAATTAAGTGCTTCGGCCCATAGTCTCTATGGTAGTGACTTTGCATGGAACATGCAAGATTCCATCTCCTTTAGAGATCTATTTTTCCGCTCAGCAACTCTGTTTTGCTGTAGAGTGTAGGGAACTGTATGCTACAACTGAATCCATGCCTCATGAAAAATATTATGGATCTCATGATTTACACACTCTCCCCCATTATCAGTTTGGAGGAATTTGATCTTGTTTTCAGACTCTGTCTCATCCAAAGCTTTGAAATCTTTGACGTGTTGAAAGACATCGAATTTTTTCTTGAGAAAGTAGATCCATATAAAACGTGAGAAATTGTCAACAAAATTGAGAACAAACCTTTCTTTTCTGATCGATGGATGCGGAAAAGGACCCATGAGGTCACTATGGATCATATCTAAAGGTGTGGAAGCTCCCTGAGACTTTCCCTTGTCGAATTTCTCTTGAGGGTGTTTTTCGAGAACACATTCCTCACATAATCCCTTGGATAAATGGATGTTTGGTAGACCATCAACTAATCTATGCTTGATAAGATATTACATGTATCTAAAATTCAAATGTAAAAACCTTTCATGCCATATCCTACTACTTTCATCAACATGAGTAAGCAGTAAAGCAAAATCAGGTTCAATGAATTCAGAAAATGTATACAATCTAGACCGATTATTTACCTCGCCAGTTGCAACCCTGGAGTTGCTTTGCATGTCGTAGATGTCCATGAAATTTTGTGTGAATACGACTCTCTTTCCAGTGCCGAAATTCATCATCTGATACATAGGCAGAAGGTTGACAGAAAGATTGGGAACATGCAGCACATTCTCAAAACTTTCAATGGTGAGTTCAATCCTTTCTTTGCCAGTGACTTCGACAGAAGAGTTGTCACCCATTAGAATGGGAGGACCTTTGCATGCATCAAAAGAAGAATATGTTGCTTCTAAGTCATCCATGTGATGTGATGCTCCTAAATCTACGATCCAAGCATCGGGAGAGGAGTTGATGGCAATCAAGGCATGGCTAGAATTTCCTTTCTTGGAATTCAAATCTTCTAGCTTCTTCTTCTCTGCACCCTCAGGGATGAGATCTCCAAGGTTGTTTTAATGAAGTATCTGATACATCAGATCTATTTGTTTTTTCATGCATGCAGATTCTGAATGGAATCCTTTGTGACAGTATGTGCATTTCTCTCCTTTTCTTCCCTTTTCTCCTTTGGATCTGGAGGCATCAGTGAAGGATTTTATGTACCCTTCCTTCTTTGTATGTGCATGAGATTTTCGCTTATCTTTATCTTTATATTTATGATATTTGTGGCTGCCATCATGCACAATGAGTGCATGCACCCTTGGGCCTTTGATTGTGCCCATGTTGATGAGCTTGGTTTTCTCTTGTGTCAAGCATTCGATAAAGTCCTCAAGAAAAGGCATCTTCCAGGTGGCTCCAAAGGCGAATCTGAAAATATGGAATGTAGATATGAATACAGAAAAATTTAGGACCAAGCTTGGAGAGAATGGTGAGAACCATTTGTTTCTCCTCCACCGATTTATCAACCCCGCAAGCTTTGAGTTGCAACAATAAATCCTTGAATTTTGTAAAGAAATCTTGGATATTATCGAATCTTTTTGGATTCAATGTGAGAAGATCCACCTCCAACATGTGTCCCCTCATCTCATCCTATTTTCCAAAGATCCCTTCCAAGATTTTCCAGGCTTCAATGGGAGTCTTACATGAAGATATGTGAAAAAGGAGATCAAGAGAGATAAGACTGCAAATTGTTCTGAGTGCCTCATCCATGCGATTTAAGTACTTGGATTTATCTATGGCTAGTGTCGGTTCTGTATTTGTATTCATGGTTAACCTATACAACCCTCTCGATCAGACATGTGTGGCTATTTTCTCCTTCCATGCAAAATAGTTGTAAGGTGTAAGAATGAATTCTTTTTGGAATTCCATCTTTCCGTTGTCTTCAATCTTTTGTACCTGCAAAAAATTTTGGTGTAGCTTTTGCTTAGCATTTTGTCGGCTCTGACACCATGTAAAAGTGTTGAACCTACACAGAATAGATTGAGATAAACAATGATACACACATTTGAAGAGAGAATATAAGAAAGACGATGAAGGAGAGAAAGAATGGAAGAATTCTCATTAACCATTGTGAATAATGAATAATTTACACATGATATACTATGTATAACTCAATGAGTTCGACTTGAGGTGAACCAATGCACCATAGTGGTGGCATAGAGTGATCTGGACATACACTAGTATTTACAAGAGTGAACTGCCACCTATTATAGTCTCTCAGGCAATTATGGGAGTGAACTGCCACCTAGTTGAGTTAACTAGTCAACTAGTCTTCAATTAACTGACTGAATAGAGAGTAGTGAGGAGTTAACTCAGGGAATCAAGGCTAATGTGCCACTCTGGTGATGATACCAAGGCAAGGTCGAATTAGCATGGTGATGATCCCAATGTTTCATGGTGATGATCCCAATGCAACATCTAAACTCAACTCAACTAGTCAAACTGAAGTGTCAACTGAAAGAGAATACTCTCCAGGTGGAATATTCTCCCCTAAAATATAGGAGATTGGATAATGACTAATTATGAATAATAAACAAGGAATAAACTTAGGAAAAATAAATCCTAGGTGTGTGTGAAGTAACTCCAACAATAAATAGGGGGTCGTAGCCTGCTTCTAGTTGTAGCTGGAGAATTGGGAAGTTGGTGCTTCCAATGAATGTACTCTTTTGATATATAAGAAAATCATTCTGTGGTTTTCTCCCATTTGGGTTTCCACATAAATTCTGGTGCACTGTGTTTCTATGGATTTCTATTATGCTCTGTTGATTTATATTTATCATGATATATTTATGATATACTGTTGATGATGTTAATGATTACATATTGTGGTTAAAAAGTGATAATAAAGTGTGCATATTGATTCACCCCCCACTCTCATTATTCCAACAATTTGATCTAGTGTTCATCTTATTAGGGAATACCTTGTTTTGTAGAACAATTAATGAAGTTTCTTTAGTTTTTTTTTAACAATAACTGGGCAATTTATATTATAAAAAGAATACAACAAAATTGTAGCTAGTATTACATCCATGCTATGTTTTAACACACCCGATCCCTAAGTACCCTTTCTAGGGACGGGGCATCAAAATTTATCTTTTCTTAAACATCTTGAATCATCTTCTTGAGTTTTCCATCCTCTTCTACTTAATCATAGATTTCCAACAACTGCTATCATGCTCAAATCCGAGCTTTGGATTGCAAGTTATGGCCTCCCGAAGTTCTTCAAGCACTATTTGTACCATCTTCAATCTCCTACATCCATGGGTGAAGTCCATCCACTGTCCAATCCAACAATGAGATTTTATCTTTGTTTCACACATAAGCTACAGGCAAGTTCGACGTTCGACACTTCGACGCTGAATGCCCCTTTTTCTTTCTGTGTGCAAATCCTCTAGAGTCCCGAACTCCTGAAGGAGCCCAAAATCTTTCCACGTGGATCCGACCTTCAGACATTCCATCTTATCTATGATACTACACCCCAGACCATCGAAATCCCGAAGTCGTGGACTCTTGAAGGGTTCACCCTTGCTCGAGGTGACTTATCAAACAAGGGTAAGGATAGGTGCATCTCGACTACTCCACCCTCCAGTAAGAATAACAAATGTGTTCTAGGGAGGTGACACATGGAAAGGAAGAGATGACACATGGCCCCTTCAGTGGGTAACATGTGTCATATTTTAATGGACATATAGGGTCTGCAAAACGTAGAAATCTAGTTGACAAGTGGCACATTTTGTTGATTAAGGTTGGTTGTCATTGATGTCAACCCTTGAAGAAAGACCCGTGGCACAAAGTTTTGGGTAATGGACCCAATAGTGTTTGATGTAAATATGACTCATTATTGTTTTTTCATGGTTTATAAGAAGTAAATATGGATGAACTCCAAAGTGGTCCCCTTATGGTGAAAGCCCTCACGGTAAGACGCTTTGTGGAGTAAGAGAACCCATGCTTAATTATGGAATAATGGGATGAAGGAAAGTAAATTTGTCAGGGAAAATATCCTAGATGGATATTTCTTGTCATGTCATTTCCAATGGTATGTGTAACGTCACATAATTCCTCACGGTTGGAGAGTTATGGCCATGAGAAGTTGGAGACCCCAGGTTTGGGTAATGGACCCAAGTTTGTTTGATGGGTAATGGTATGATTTATGATATATTTTTAGATAATACTATTCTATATGGATAGTACATGTCATTCCATTTTTGTTGGTATGTAGAACGTCACATAACTCCTCACGGTTTGAGATTTATGGCCTTACGAAGTTGGAGGACCCTCATATGTCATCTAGAAGCCCCAAAAGGTCAAAGTAATCAAAGTGGTTTAAGAGATTTTAAAAGGTAAATAACAAAGTGAAGTGATGAGTGTATTATAATTAAAAGTGAATAAAAAATAAATTATTTCAATAATAATTTTAATGGAGAAATTAGAAGTGGACCCAACCCTAAAATAAGGAAAGTGGGGCCAAGTGACCTAGAATATGTTTTTAAGGAAGCTACTTGGAGAGTATAAATAAGAGGCAAGGCTCTCTCTTTTGAATTACACTTGAGAATATTGAATATCTATAGGTTTATAAGGCTTACAAATGATATATAATCCTAAATTCTGAGGAAAGTGAAGAAAAGAAGGCCGAAATGCAAGGAAGGATAAATTCTTTTGATGGTGCTTTCTAAGGTATGTTATTTTCAGGTCATCTCACCATTTTTGCTATAAATTGTTTTCTATAATGATTCAGATCCTAAAATTTCTATGAAGGTGAGAAAACATATCTAATTATCTGTGGTTAAAAATTCAACTTGTGGGTCGTTGTATTTTGGGAGTTACACTCTGTGGAAAATAGGGTTTGTGGCCAGCCCTGAAACTAGTCAAAATTAGGTGTTTCGGGTAAAAACCTCATAACTTATTCATAACAGATCCAAATTCAGTGAGACAAAATTTTTTGGTTAGGTTACAGTCTGTAGTAATTTTTGTAACAGTTTCAAATATTTTCATCAAATATTTTGTGCGGAGCACTCTCTACAAGGTCGCTCTCTAGAATAATCCAGAATTCAGCAAGGTATGCCATTTTTGCTATAACTCCTTTTCTAAGAGGTTCCAAGTAGTTCCACTTGGAGGAATTGTATAAAACACACGGAAGAACATTGTATATCAGTTTCAAATCTTTATACATTACAGGTTCAAAGTTATGATTACTTCATGTTAGGGTTGTTGACTAATCCAAAACTAGGCATGTGAGACTAAAGAAAAGTTTGATGAAAATGCTAGTTTCTTGCTGTTAAAGTTAATGAAGGTTTGCAAAAATTTGATAAGAAACACCAGGTCTATTACAGAGCTACAAATCATATTTTGATGATGAAATTGATGAGGGCTTTTGGTTGAGGTACATGTTGAGTACATGGTTGAGACAGTAGTTGATGAGTTGGCACATACATGAAGTGTATAGTTGATGATGTTGTTACATATTGACGAGTCATAGTTGATGAGTAGTTGAAAAATGATTGGTACATACTTGGTACATGGTTGGATGCACTTGTTTATGGTACAGGTTGATTACAGGTTGGTGCATGGTTGATGCACTTGTTTATGGTACAGGTTGATTACAGGTTGGTGCATGGTTGATGCACTTATTTATGGTACAGGTTGATTACAGGTTGGTGCACTTGTTTATGGTACAGGTTGATTACAGGTTGATGCATGGTTGATGCATGGTTCAAATTTATTGGTACAGGTTTACAACGGTATATCTCACAGTGATACTGTGAAAATGGTTCCATCATTCTACTTCTACTTCAGGGTGGCAGGATGGGGCAAGGACAGGTGGTTGTAGCCACCTTCCGGTTGTATCCGAAGAACATTGGGGGTTGTAGCCTCCTTCTAGTTGTAGCCAGATATTTTGGGAGTTGGAGCTTCCCTCAGGTTGTAGCCTGAGAAACTAGGGGGTTGGAGCCTCCTTCCAGTTGCAGCTAGAAAAAAAAGGAAGTTGGTGCTTCTAATGAATGTAATTCTTCAAGACATATAAGAAAAAGCATTTCGTGGTTTTCTCCTGATTTGGGTTTCCACGTAAAACACTGGTGTACTATGCATGTGTGTGATTGTTTATTTATTACTGCTCATTATTGGATAATAATTCTACATTGATATAACATTTGAAGAAAAAGGATTATAATTACGTTATTACTAATTCACCCCCCCTCTCAGTAATCCAACACATTTTTTGTGGGTCCATGTCACCCTGGGTAACATCATCTTGCCACATCATCCTGTACCGATGACCTTCCAATCCTTTCGATATCCAAGTTTTTTCCATGTAATCCCTGGATCTACGGCCTTCGTTACTTCGTAACTTCGGTGTTCGGGGATTTAGTGGTGTGACTTGCTCCTTTCTCCTGTAGTGGTAAATGTTAGGTTTGCCATGGTCTAGATATAACGGTCAAGAGAGATCCCTAAGGGTCTCTATATATGCATTTCACATTTATTTGTAGCTCTGGCATTTGAGGATTTTAATGTCATGACATCATCATCCTCCCAAAGTAAGACTTTGTCAAAGTACTGACTATATTTTGGATCCAACAGACAAGAGGGATCTCGATGCATTCTCAAATCGATGGTTCATGTCACTTCACAAATTCGATGTTCATAGGTTTCCTCACCTTGAACCACACTTCCTTCTGGAGTTTTGAACTTCGAACACGTGAAGAACTCTGATCAATGGTCCACGTACACTCTACATTGAGAGGTCAAGATCTACTTTGGCCTTCAGGCCTTTAGGAGTTCTCGACCCAAAGCACAACACACCTCAGCTCTTCCGGAGTGTTGAACTATGAACCACACCCGATCTATCACCATGTGCACCTGACGCCAATGACCAGGATTTGCTCTGGCCTTCGGATCTTTGTGAAACTTGCATGCTCTTTTGTTTGTATTTTGATTTTATCAGAGAAACAAGCTTCTAGATAATTGTTGATACGAGGACCATGTGTCCCTCTACTACCAATGAACTAGATTAACTTTGTGCTTTGGGACTTTGGAGAATTAGCCCCCTTCTACAACAAATACACAGCATCCGCCGAACTCGTGAAGTCCGAAAGACTTGAGGGGTTAACACTCACACTTCTTATCTAGACCCAACGGTCATGAACGCCTTTGGTTCCTCCTGAAAAGATCTCATTCGATCATCCTCCAAATACAAGAATCCTCCCTTTCGAGACCTAAATATCATTATATTTCTTGAGATTGAGACTTATAAAAGTTTCCCATGCACTCCTTTCTCTCTCTCACCTTGAGAAACTTTCAACACTTCACTAAGTGTTGGCCCTGCACACTGTGCACGGGTCTCTCCTTTAATATTTTATACTCATACAGGTATATGTGTATTCCTTGCACCAGGATTGCATAAGGGAAACAATTTGAAACTTATAGAATATCAAAGGTTAATTCCTTCAACTATAAAATGCATGCACAAGAATATAACTCTGAAGTAGATAACATAACATTACCCAATTAACTCATAGACAAGTAAAATCATATATTCAAAACATGCATTTCAATCTAAGAGCACGGGGTAAATGAAACAATGATCTATTACAGTCGATCACCAACCAACTGATTGCTAGTGTTCACCTTTCCACCCAACCATAGGCTCAGAGGCATTCATTCTTAGTACTTGGAAACCCCCATTCCAATCCATGATATCACTAGGGAACCTTTGCAGTTTATCAGAGGTTCTTTCTCTATCACAGTCTCTATGAGGTTTATCATATCCTCCCTCAACATCAAGCTCGCGACCTTTTTCTCATGTCCATTTTTCTGTGAATTCTCAGAGATCCTTTTTCTTGTTCTCTTTAGTAACCATATTAGCTTAATCTTCCTGTTCTTCTTCTCAGTTTGAGATACTCACATTCTTCCTCTTTTCTTCTTCATATCTTGGTCACACATTCCCATCTATGTATCTCCTTCATGTCTGTCTTCACGTGTATTCTTTGTGCATTCCTTTCTCCCCTTCAGGATGGTTCTAGACCTGTCTTTTCCTTCTTTCAGAAGGAAGCTTGAGTTAGTCTGGGCCTGTAGGAAAAACTACCCTCTGTGGTACTTTGGGCTCATAGTTTTTTGTCTCCCCAGCCAGACCCTCCAATGCTTCCATCCATTGGGGTGGTTCATGGTTCAACCACCAGTCCTTTTCTTATTAACTGATTTCTCCTTGGGATTAGGATGAAGCTTATTATTTCAGCAAAGAGAAATTTGAGTCATTTTGACATAATGAACCCTCTCCATAATTTCCTCACTCTTTTTCCTTTAGTGATATCATGGACAGTACTTCAAGGATTCACCCCCACATTTAGGCATTGTAAATATAAACAAAATATACATTTACATTGTTCCCATGCCATAACATGGTGACCATAATTAATGATTAATTACAAGTTTGGGGAAACATGGGTATTACAATCCCCTCCCCCTTAAAAGGAACACTGTCCTCGGTGTTATTTCTCAGTAACACCTGTCATGCCTTTGTCATTCAGCTGCTTTAGAAATATTGATGCTCTTTCTTGGTCAGGTCCTTTCCAAACTCTTGGTCTTCATCACCTTCCTTCAATAATCTTGGACAACAAGAATATTAATCACAATTTCATGCGAAAACATTTTACTATTGTTCAAAATTCAAGAGGAAGAGTTTCATAATGTAGCACAATACTTATCGGTGTAGTTCACGGATTTTCATCCACGTGGTTGTCTTGTTATCTTGGCTCACTTTTTTTCCTGGACATCCCCATTGTGTGCATGATCCCAATCGATAGTTTATAAGAATTATCAAAGTCTCCTCTTCCTTGCGGTCACTCACCCTCTAGGTCAAGGCTTAGGCAACCCCTTCTCTGCTATACATTTCCTCGGGTGATCCATATTTCCTTTCCAAGGCTTTCTCACACAAGAATGATTTCAGAGACTTCATTGATCCTTACAGTCGAGGCATCCCTCATACTTGCTCTGTCGAGGCATCCCTCCAGCTTGTGTTGTCTCAACACAATATATTCTAGGTGATCATGGCTTACCATAGGGTTCTCCTATCCCAGTCAGTAGTCTTTTTCATGCTTTCCATCTTGGTATCCTTCACCTGTCCTCTCGAGACAAATATTTTTCATCTCACCTGTATCACAGGTATACACAAATTATGAGATATTATCATCAATTTCAAATTCATATTTTTCTTTCAAATCTATCACCCATAGATTCCAATTTCCGCATTTATTTTCATATTTGTTTCGCACATGAACCAAATTCACAAGTATGGGACTTCCTCCCCATAGCAGTTTAGCTTAACAGAAAATTGGTCTTCTTTATGGGCTTACAAAACTGCCATATCCAAGACCCTTTTCTTCCAAATTTTCCAAATGTAGCTCAAATATCAATTGACTTAATTAGTGTGCCAATATTCATGGCCACATCCATACCTAATGTACCCTTACATTGGGTTCAATTTTTCCATACTTATGACAAGCACCTTGTCAGGGTGTGTTGGAGCTTAACCAACCTCTTCACCATATGGCTTATCAATTCTTGTTCATTATTGGAGCAGGATTGTGCTTCTTGCTACAGACTGATCATGATCCCAAATTAGTACATGTGAAACTAAAAGTTGCTCTTGAATGCACCCAAGCTTTCTTCCTTCATTAGTAAATAGGGTACCAATGCTCATGGCCACCCAAATTTTATTTTCTTTAACAACTACACAATTCAAGTGGAGTATTGGAAGGTCCTCCTGACTCAATGGAAAATCCATTATCTTCCCTCTTATGCAAACATGCATTTCCTCAATGCATTCCATGCAATGTGCTAACTATGAGCACCTTTATTCCTGATTTGTCTAGATTGGTCATTGTACCCATGGTAATCCTTACTCATGAATTTTATTGCAAGTATTATAACTCGTCCTTGACTGGCATAGGCTTCCTCTTTCTATTATTTAGGTTCTTTTCTTGAATCATACTCTACTTGGGTATCAATGGCATACAACAACCACTCAAAATTTATTTGCATATCTTTAAGATAATGAAATATTTTCAGAAGGGTTTCCTACCAAATTCCTTCATACCTTATGCCACATAGGTATGAACATTTTTATACCTTCTCTGGCTTCTAGCATCCTCTCTAATATTACCCCATCAGTGGTGCTTTATTGGGACTAAAGTCCTCTCAACAATATTTTAATGACAACCTTCTCATAGTCGTCTTCTGCTTGAGGTTGTCTGTCATCGACAACTGTCTTTCTCAATAGATCCAATTCCTTTCTACACATGTCATACATCATAAATATATTAGTTGTTATGTAAAATAAAAATGCATGTATCATAGCATTCTAGTCAATAAAACATTTTCAGATAGCACTTCATCCCATTATCCTTAATGTTTTTCATGAGTGCAACACAAACAATTCTCAATTGTTTCTACAATCATACAACCATCATCACTATGGTGTCAAAAAATTTAATTTTATCATCACACCAATTTCTCATTCCAAAGAAAATATAATATACAACAAGAAATGAGTTAAGGGCTCTTCCCCCTTTCCAACTCCTTCTACGCACTCTGGGACTTTTAGTCCATCTGAGTTACTCCAAGGCCTTATTGGATTTACTTAACACGGCTCATCCAACCCTATTCATTTAATCATACTCGTGGGTTTATTTTCCTTTTACCAATTGTACTGGTTTCGACAACTGCTCTTTTAATACCTACAACTATGTAATCAATTCAGAGTTTTTAAAGTGAGAAAAGTATTCCCCCTTTCCCTTTCTTTGCTTTTGCAATTTACTCCCTGTTGGATCTTCATGCTCTTTTCCTTCAGCATCCTTGGTTAGGATCACCCTAACCTTTTAGATACATCATCATGCTTCAATAGAAAACATTTTGTTCATAATGAATCATGAACTTGTGCATTCTACACATTACCATTCAGTTATCAGAATGGTCAACATTCATGTGTTAGTCTTCCATTCATGCATGATGTTTTAAAATGTAATCCATGATTCTTATATATATATATTTATAGGCTTGCATCCCACTGCTCAATTCTCAACAGTCATTAAGGTTGTGACTTTGTTCTCTCGATAGAGTCTTCAATGGTTCCTCCACATGAAACTCCTTAAGCATGCAACTTCCTTATTTCATATCCTTCACTATTTGTGATGGCATCAACCTTGAGTTAGTTTTAGTTATTTACCAAATATTCCATAAGGAATATAAAAATGCATCTTCGTTATGCCTCCATATTATTTATCCACACATATTCCTTGTTTTGTAATCCTTCATTCATGATGCACTTAACCACATGCATAATCATAAATCATTTAACTCATGATTGTTCATAATTGTTCTCATGCAGTCCTCAAAGGCATAATCATGTTGCCTTTTATCATGACAATAGAGCATCCTTTCTCATTTACTCTTTCATTTGTTTATATTATCCCTTCCTGAGGAAATGGAACACATTCCACTCAAGCTATCATTCAAAATCAAACTTTCATGACTCTTTAGAATAGAGTCGACCATGCATCCATGGTATTCATGCAATTCTTACCTTATATTTCACTCATTTAGCCAGTAACATCATGCCTTTAGTATACATATTCTCATACATCATATATATGCATCACTTGCACATTTAATATCCTTCACATCTACTTGGTCTTAATATTAGTCTTCATATCAAGCAACCTCGCATTGCATCAAATTCATGAAATCAAGCATATACAAACATAGATAAGCATTCATCATGCAAGCTCATTGCTTGTACCCCTTTCCATGTCCTTCATGGACATATCAAACTTCCAGATCCTTCTCCCAAGTATCTTACTACCATTCTCATGACAAGTTCCATAGAGATATTCAACATTGATCTTCCCTCTTGGTTGGGAACTTGCAATCATTCACATGACATCCACCTAGAAGTTTAATGAACATAGTCATAACTATGTTTCCCTTTCTACACAATAACAACTAGAAAGAAAACACTCTTGCCTCAAATTCCATGAAAACATTTCCCACTCATAAATATAGTTTGGGAAATTATAACCATGCCCAAGGTAAAAAAACATCCAATCTGGCTTCCAACTGGTCTTGATCAGCATACCTTCCGATCAAGGAAATCCTTTTCTAGATTCCCCTCACTAGGGTCCAACTATATCTATATGGCTACCATCCACCACTAGATGTCAATCTGACCCATTGGGCATCTAGAAGTTCCCCAACACTTCCTTTACCACATTCATGATCAACATTTAATCAACCATTTTAACTTATTTATAATAAATTTTAATGTCTAATAACATTTGGATTATTCCCTTAAAGCCCAAATACAATTTCAAAGTATGTTACTTACTAAGTATTCTAGTTCAGAACTCTAGAGTATCTTTAGATCATAATCAATCTTAACCCTTACACCTAGAATTCTTCCTTCTGTTCAACAACAGTCAAGGATGGAGGTCACTGTCCTCCTCCCAATGGAATTCTAGCAGATTAGTTTCCTACCCACCAAGCAAGGGAGGATGCTGTGATTTCTCACTCAATCACTCTATATTCCTACAGCTCTGTTTATCAACTTGATTAGAAAAACACTGCCCAACAATTCTGGTACCAAGAAACAAAACTTATTTCTCAGTTCCCTTCGAAACCTGAGAGTTGCACATGCTTTCCCTTTTCAGAGAATGGTCACTAGACCCATTCCTCTTGCATAGACACATCCTTAAGTTAATAGGGATACACACTCCCCTAGCACAACCATGATATTTTGAACTTGCTCTTGTCACTTCACTCCCACCTTCATGAAGGTTGTTCTCAATCTATATGGTTCCCTTTTTTTACTTGCTTACTGGGTTATTCCAACAACAATTCTCATTCATTATAGATCAAGTAAATTGACCTTACCACTTCCATAAATCATTTGATCGTAAGGGTTCATACACATATAGAAGTTTTAATCCTTCATCAAAGAAGTAATTATTACTGCTACAGATCTTTCAATCCATTCACATCCAAGTCTTTCTATTAGTTCCCATCAACATAATCCCACTCCTATAGGATTGGATATCATTTCCAAAAATACATGATAGGCTTCCTTTTCCATAGACTATCATGATTCAATGTCGTTGGGTAAAATCCCAACTAAATTTTAATCTACATCCTTCAATGAAATTATGCAGATAAATTTTGTATGACAGTGATACTCTCAGCAGGCTCATTTTAGCCTTGGTAAACTAGTCTTATGATTGTTCTCTGACCCATCCAGTCATGCATCCGAATCATGCTCTTCTAGATAGGGTAGGGTAGTACACCCTCTCCCTTAAATTTTTGTAAGAAATAAAATCACTTGACTATTTCGTGAGCCCAAGCAAGTCAAGTGTTGTTTCCATGCTCTGATACCAATTTGTAACACACCCAACCCCTAAGTACCCTTTCTAGGGATGGGGCATACAAATTTCTCTTTCCTTAAACATCTTGAATCCTCTTTCTGAGGTATCCATCCTTGTCTACTCAATCGTATATTTCCAAGGGCTCTTATGAGGCTCAAATATGAGATTTGGATTGCAAGTTATGGCCTCTCTAAGTTCTTCAAGCACAATTAGTTGAGGGCCATGTGGCATCCACGTGGATCCATCTCATTTGTACCATCCTCAAGCTCCTACATCCATGGAGGAAGTCCATACACCATCCAATCCAACAACAATATTTGATCTTCATTTGACACATAAGTTGTAGGGGAGTTCATCGTTCGACACTTCGGTGTTGAACACCCCTTTTTCTTTTTGAACGCAAATCCTCTAGAGTCCCGAAATATCGAACTCCTGAACTCCCGAAGGAGCATGAAATCCCACCACGTGGGTCCCACCTTCAGAAATTCCATCTTATCTATGATATTGCACCCCAGACCACCGAAGTCCCAGACTCCCGAAGGGTTCACCCTTGCTTAAGGTGACGTATCAAACGTAGGGGTAAGGATAGGTGGGTCCCGAGTACTTCACCCACCAATAAGTATAACGAATGTGTGCCAGGGAGGTGACACACATCATGGCATATATGACACCTGTCCCCTTCATTCGGTGACACGTGTCATATTTTAATGGACATATAGGGTCTGCAAAGCATACAAATCCAGGTGACATGTGGAACGTCATTCATGGGTCCATGTCACCTTGGGTGACATCATATTTCCACGTAATCCCATATTTATGACCTTCCAAGCCTTTTGATCTCATCATTAAGGTTTATCCACGTAATACCTAGATCTATAGCCTCCATTACTTCGATGTTTGGGGACTTCATGGTGTGACTTCTTCCTTTCTCCCAGAGTGGTCAATGTCGAGCTGACCATGGTCTATATCTAACAGTTAGGAGAAATCCTTAAGGGTCTCTATATATAAGATTTGCGTTTATTCGCAGCTCCAACATTTCAGGAGTTTAATGTCATGACATCACTGTCCTGAATTAATACTTCGTTAAAGTGCTGACTACAGTCTGGATCCAACAAACAGGAGGGATCTTGATGCATTCTCAAATCGATGGTTCATGTCAATTCGTAACTTCGACGTTCAGAGGTTTCCTTGCCTTGAACCACACTTCCTTCCATAGTTTCTAACTCTGAACACACGGAGAAATATGATCAACAGTCCACGTGCACTCTAAAATGGGCGGTCGAGATCTACTTTAGCCTTCGAGCCTTCGAGATTTATCGACCCAAAGTGAAACACACCCCAGTTCTTCTAGAGTGTCAAACTCCAAACCATGCTCGATCTATCGCCATGTGCACCTGACGCCAACGACCAGTATTTTCTCCAGCCTTCAGAGCTTTGCGAAACTTGCATGCTCTTGTGTCTGTATTTTGATTTTGTCGGAGAACTGGGTTTCCAGATAACCATTGATATGAGGACCATGTGTCCCTCTAATACCAATGAACTAGATTAACTTTGGGCTCTAGGAATTTGGAAAATTATCCCCCTTTACGACGAACACACAACATCCGTCGAACTCGCAAAGTTTGAAAGACTCGAAGGGTTAACACTCGTTCTTCTTCTCCAGACATAACGATCATGAAAGACTTTGGTTCCTCCTGAATGAATCTCATCCGATCGTCCTCCAAATACATGAATCCTCCCTTTCGAGACCTAAATCTCGTTATCTTTCCCGAGCTTGAGACTTAGAAAAGTCTCTCATGCACTCCTTGTGCTTGCTTACCTTGAGAACCTTTCAATGCTTCACTAAGTGTTGGCCCTGCACCCTGTGCACGGGTCTCTCCTTTGAGCTTTTATACTCAGATGGGTATATGTTTATTCCTTGCACCAGGATTAAAGGAGGGAAACAATTTGAAACTTATAGAATATCAAAGGTTCATTCCTTCAACGCTAAAATGCACGCACATGCATATAACTCCGAAGTAGATAACTTAACATTACCCAATTAACTAAGATATAAATAATCTTAGACATTCAAAACATGCATTTCAATCTAAGTGCACAGCATAATGAAACACTCATCTATTATAGTGGATCACCGACCAACTAACTGTGGGTGTTCGCCTTTCCACCTAACCATAAGCTTAGAGGCATTCATTCTTATCACTCTAGCCACCCCCGTGCCAAGACATGATATCGCTAGGGAAACTTTGTAGTTTCTCAGAGGTTCTTTCTCTATCACAGTCTCTGTGAGGTTTATCAGATGCTCCCTCAGCATCAAGATCTCGACCTTTTTCTCAGGTCCTGTTTTCTATGAATTCTCAGAGATCCTTTTTCTTGTTCTCTTCAATAACCATATCATCTTAATCTTCTCCTTCTTCTTCTCAGTTTGAGATCCTCATGCATTCTTCCTCCTTTCTTCTGCATATCTGGGTCACACATTCCCCTCGGTGCATCGCCTTCTTGTTTGTCTTCACGTGTATTCTTTTCTCACGCCTTTCTCCCCTTAAGGAAGTTTATGGACATGTCTTGTTCCTTTTGTCATAAGGAAACTCAGGTCAGTCTGGGCCTGCAGGAAAAATGACCCTATGTGGTACTTCGGGCTGACAATTTTTTGTCTCCCCAACTAGACTCTTCATGCTTCCATTCATTGGGGTGGTTGATGGTTCAACCACCAATCTTTTTCTTATTAACTGATTTCTCCTTGGGATCGGGATGAGGCTTATTATTTCAGCAAGGAGAGATTTGAGTCATTTTGACATAATGAACCCTCTCCACAATTTCCTCACTATTTTTCCTCTAGTGATATCATGGCTAGTACTTCAAGGCTTCACCCCCATAGTTAGTCATTGACAATATAAAAAAAATATACATTTATATTGTTCCCATGCCATAGCATGGTGATCATAATTAATGATTAATTGCAAGCTGGGGGAAACAAGGGTATTACATATTTTCAAACAAATTTAAACTTACTACATTGCAATCCTTAACCAAACCTACTACTAGACTGCAACACAAAATGGACTGGATTATAAACAAAATTACCCAAACTTTCTTAGCACTATAAAATCTATAGTAATGCCTAAAATTCTAATTATACGAAAATACATGAAAACTAACTAATTGAATACCGATTGGAAACATCATCCAAGCATGTGCTTATAGGTACATTTTCCTATTCAGTTGTTTCCATCTCTTCATCAAATTGGTTCATCATTTTTTCTCCCAACCTTTAACCTCTGGATGAGCATGCTTCCATCTTTCGAGTTGATGTTATAGAATGATCCCCTTTGCACAAGTTTGATTGCACAAAATACTACATTTTTCCTCAACCATTTCTATTTATTTATTGAAATCCATCTATGATCCCATTGTATTATTCATTTGAGGTGAAATCCATTGTTCTAGTTCATGTAATTTAGAATCCAAATTTTGAATGGAGGCATGATTATAGTGCACTTACTCCTCATGGATTCTTATAGCATGACGAATTTCTCAGAGATCCAAGGCTCCATTGGACGCTCATTTAAACCTAAATCGATAGTGGAACGAATTCTATTTCTATTAACCACACTTACCTGAAGTGTCCACCCACAAAAATGCCTATGCACTTGTAGGAGCTTAGACCTAATATTGTTGATATATTTCCCCATTAAAATGTCCAAGGAGGACCAAAGACTCCATAATATTGAAATATGCTAGGGAGGAAGTTCCCCTGACAATTATCTTGCCTCTAGCAGGATTTGATATATATTTCTAATTCCCAATATACTAAAAACCAAGTTGAGGAACACTTAGAGGAGGAAAACACAAGCATAAACCATTATCCCACAATGTTCATGTATAACAAATGCCAATGAAAGAAAAGCATGCAAAAATAAAGGATGAAGCATGTAATCATTAAGCACCCATCCCTTCATGATACAATTCATATGTGAGGTGAATGTGAGCTGTTGCACCATGTGCTAGGTTATATTAACCACAAGCCTAGCCATGTGACTTGCCACATGGTCAATTAATGCCTTGTGATGTGTCACTGACTTAATGAGGATTAAGGAATGGATTGATGTTATAATGTTCCATTAACAATTAATTCCCCAACTTTTAGCTTTGCTCGATAATTGGCCTAATGATTTTCCTCATTGTTGAGCTCATACAAAACATGAAAGAATGATATGAATATGAAGGACTTTTCTTCTCGTTTTATTCTATCCAAAATGGATTCTAGAGGATAGTCACCAAAATAAGAAATATATACCATATGTTCGATAATAATTTTAGAGTCTCCTATTACAAAAAGATAATTCACTTCCATTCCCTTAACTACTTTGAGTCATTTCCATAGGGTGTAGGCTTCTACCCTATAATTAGTAGAATTACCTAAATCCCAAACAAAATAAGTTCTCAATATTCCTCTCAGATCTATGGTGATCCCTCTTGCACTTACCACCTTATAATGTAGTTCATTTAGTTATAAAATTAGTTGATCTTTAATTCCTTTTGGGATCAAACTCGATGGATTTCATATCCACTCACTATCTTATTGTTATAACTTCTTAAGAAAAACAATAATATATTCAATATTTGTAAATGAAATCAAAATATACATTGGATGTGTACTTTTGGCAGTATAAAGAACTATGTCACTTTTCACTATACTAGAAAAGGAGCTATGCAAGTGATTCCTTTAGTCTATAATCTCAAAAGTCCATATACAGTCCTCCATCAACATTTAGCCTTCTAGTCATTTCCAATAAACTGAAATAATTGTTTAAAAGATAGATTGCAAGATATCAATTTTAGAATTTTTGTATTACTTCAATGACTCAACAAATATTTTAGAAGAGAAATATTCTCTCTTTAAGGGGAGAATCTCTTTCATTAGTTTCGGTTGTAACCAATAAACCTTAGGATAATTTATCTACAAATCCATCCAACCTTTATAAGCATGATTCAAAGATATTTTCAAAAGAACTTCTTGTTTCAATGATCTTTTCCCATATTGTATTTTTAATTAGAAAAACATTACTATGATTTACTCTAATGTGTACCACTTTATTTTTAGGAAAATACCTTTTTATTCATTTTTAATAAAGTTTCAATTCAATGCTTTGTGTTTAATTTCTCATTCCTTACAAAGTAGAACTATATCTTCAACTTTATTACAAGCTCTTCAAAATCAACCCATCAATTTCTTCCTCATCATTAAACAAAACTTTATTACTTGAATTTTAAATTATTACTTTATTATTTTAAATTATTAAGACATATGAACATAATCAATCCATCAATTTCTTCCTCATCATTAAACAAACTTTATTACTTGAATTTTAAATTATTACTTTATTATTTTAAATTATTAAGTCATATGAACATAATTTTAATGTACAACTATATTATATATATACCCATGCAATAGTTTTAAATTATTAAGTCATATGAACATAATTTTAATGCACAATTATATAAATATAAAGATCAGACATAATTAATGATGATGATGATTAACATTCACTAAGATATATATGTAACTATGCGATATAAAAAATTCAAAATTTTCCCATGAGTAAACCAAACATCATATTATTAATGGAGTATACAAAGGCCTTTGTTAATCATGAAGACTCGAAAATATTTTTTTAAGGAAATTATAAGATGGTTGTAAATATGATTTGGATTCGAAATTGAGTGTTAGAAGATGATGTATCAAATGAAATACAATAGAAATCTTAAATTTTAGTTGGGGCACATGAAGGCCTTCGCAAATCACGAAAACTAGAAAATAATTTTCTTAATTAAATATAAGATTGTTATATTTGTTTTGGATTAAAAAATGAGTGTTAGAAGATGATGTATAAAAAAAAATAATATAGATGATCTGTAAAATATCATGGATATTTCATTGCAACAGTTTGTCCCAAGAGATCTAATTAAATATTGAAATCTTTACTACTAAGGTTATTTTTCCTTTAGATCTCCAATATATTTAGTTACTGGTTTTCTACTTATGCATGAAATAAATAAAATGCGGAAAATAGAGAATAGTAAAATGCAATCACACCATCCATAAATAAATACAATATTTGACTTGGGAAACTCAATATGGGAGAAAACCCAACTAGATGGTGAGGCTGCTTTGATCTCTTTTCTCTAGTATATAAATGATGCAAGTACACAGAAAGAGACACTCTCTGTGGAGTTGCCTTTGACCTGTGGCTTGTACAACTGCTACAAAATATCTCCTCCTTTGTTATACTCATAGAATACCACTCTTAGATGTTCTTCTCAGCTATGGAACAAGATACAATGCAAAAGAATGGAACCCATTCTCCTCCTCGTGGCCCGATATTTAACATAGCCCAATAGCCATCTAGGGGTAGGTTTTCTAATTCCTCAACCCTCAATTGTGATAGGGTTTTAGAAATTCTAGAATATTCTTGAAATTACATATGTGGCTAGCCCCATATGCATGAGTAATGGGGTTTGATGTGGAATCCTCCCACACCATGGTGGTTAACACGATAGGTCAACTTGCGAGAGGTATAACTTTTTCATACGAACTTCGATTGACACACGGTCTCATTGGAAAGGTTTTAGAGTGTAGAACATCGTCTAGGGAGTGTGTAGAAGATGCAGACACGAGAACCCCAAAAAACGTCGTTTAATGCCTCAAAATGGCTCTGGAAGGTTCCAAACCCCAATTTTTCAAACTGAGACCTAGCACTTAAATGACCCTGCAAGTTGATTCCTCCAATTTTTTCCACTATAAAAAGATCGATATAGATGACAAACAATATAATGATCCAATCTGGATCAATAAATATTAACTCTAAATTATCATTAATAATATAAAATCTTCAAAGAAAATTGTTTATATTTTCTAAGATTTGTCATGGACTTTAGATGGAATGACAAAGACCTCATTAATATATGTTACACTTGTTTACACATTTTTTGATGTAATTGTTTGGATTTCAAATTTACCTTCAACCATATTTTATTTCAATTTTATAAACTAGTAGATAAGTCATGAGGTGCTTAGTCTCTACTTTGTAAGTTGTAAAAAATGCTTATGTCATTAATGAACTTGTAATTAAATAATCTAAATAAATATGATATGATCAATCATGTCAAAAGAGTGAAGAATATACAATTCCTAAGCATATTAGAAACTCTCTCAATGGTATGCATTAATTTGGGCAAGCACTCACTATTATCAAGTGGTGGTCTTGTAGGTAGGGTTGTATTAACTTAATCAAGTTCTCACTAATATCATGTGGTCTTGTAGCTAAATTTAGTTTTTGATTAATGCAACAAAAGATATCGATTTTTGGCAAAATAAACACTTAGGAACTATTATCTACACATTAAATTTAGAATGTGTATCATGGTGTGTTGGTAGTGGAAAATTAAGGTGTCAATTGATGCATATTTAGTAAATGTGTTTATTACTTAATTCACAAAACCTAATGTTCATTATTCAATGGTTCCATTTGATTTAATGTCGTGCTTAAATTAGCCAATACAAATGCTCACTTCATCTCTAGATGTAAATTAGTTCTAATCAAAGTTAGAGTGTATATTTGATAAGATGTGTCTTTTGAGATGAGAAGAACATGAATGGTTCTTTGGTGGACACACATCGATGCACAAAACACATGTAGCATAAAACAATGGGTATGCGAGAGAGAACTAAATAAATAGAAACATGTATGATTAACATAAGTAAACATCATAATAGTGCTTATTTAGAGTAAGTTAATAAATGAATAAATTCAATTTCATTTTATGAAAATTCTTTCCCATATCAAATAAGAATTTTCTCACAAGTTAAAGTTCCATATGACTTATGGGAACTTTGCTTAGTCTTTAAATATTTTAACTCATTTTAAAATGATTCAGATCATCAAAATTTCGTAAAAAAATTGAACTAAGATAAAAAAAAATTACCTAAAAAAATCTCATCAAAAATTAAATTTATCCACTTATTAATTCCTTCCATTATAATATTAAAACACAGAATAATAAACTTACCCCGTTCAGTATCTAAAAAAACACATACAATATGCATAATAAAAAATTAAAAACCCACTCAAAATTCATGGCCTAAGTCCTAAAGCTACTTAAATTAAATAAGAGAATGACAACGAGTCCTCAAAATAATCCATATCCCATACAGTCGTATTAAAAGATTTTGTTAAATAATTAACTATTATTTTACTTAAATGGGAAAGGTTTAATTTTATATATTTTATGTTTAAATTAAATAAAATAATTATAACAACTCCTCAAAATAATAATCCATATCCCATATAGTCCTATTAATTGTTAAATAGTTAACTATTTAACTTAAGTGGGAAAGGTTTAATTTTATATATTTTATGTTTTCATGGGGAAGTCACTTTAAAACCCAACGTAGGACTATGGTGTTGAATATTTTTTAATAATATCATGGCATCCAAAATTTCATTATAAATGATAAAGATGTGCTCATGCCACAATATCTATCCTATCTTGTCATTTTGCTCCATTGCATAATGTAATGTATTGCCACATGGCATTAAATTTGTAATCTATTGCCACATGGCATTAAATTTTAATTATGAAATCATTTTCACAATAGTGGTTTTTTGGATTTGTCTTATCAAAATTCAAGAATCATTCCCCTAAAGCTAAGATGCCGACAAAAAATTAAATGGAAAGGGAAATGGTAGAAAACGGGAGCGACATTGACAAGTGGTGGTGTTATAACCCTTCACTACTCTACCTCCTATTTGGAATGTGGAACCAGGGGCTTTGTGGAGAAGGCAAAGTGATGGTGAAGGAACGGATTAGGTGTGTAATTTCAGTGGTATTTTTTTTTCAAGGAGTGTGGTTAAAGCTTTTCTTATCCATTCATATGTATGTAATGTTCCACCAGCTTACATAAAAATCACACATCTTTTATCATATCAAATGATATTGTTGTTTTTTATTTTAAATTATCCAACTTGTTTTCTTTCTTTATGGATTCTTTTTAGGTCGATGGAAGATAATTTATGTGGTTTTATTGAGAAGTTCTATGATTTTGTTTACATTTAGAACATTTGTTTTTTTAGACATGCATAAATGTTTTTGATTAATTAGTGGGGAGTTATGAATTCTAACTTTCTATTAATGTGGTATAAATATCCATTTTAATATGGGAGAGTTTTAAACCTTTCTCCTTTTCTATGTAAGAGTTAAGACTTTACTAAGCACCATTATTAAAGATTTTTGTAGGGTGTCGAAGATTGGAGGAGATAGGCCAACTATTTAACAAAAATGTTTCAAATGTTAGAAAGTTGTCTCTCCACTGTGTGACAAAACACAAGTTAGTCAATCGTAGTTTCAAGATGTGACAAGGTTTTCATATCTTTGCAAATCTCACTCTAGGTCCACTTTTATTTTACAAGTATAGAGCTTGGATTTTATCTCCAACATAAAAGAAAACATAAAAGCTAAAGAAGGGATAGAGGGGCTCATCAAAGGGTGATCTTCTCATGTAGATAACTAAAAGATGGGAATACCTTGGTTGATTATGACTATTGATAGGATACTCTTTTTAGGTGCCACATCTTCGTGGAAGGGTGTCAAGTAGTGACATGACCTCCTCCTTTTGTCCATGTTTTCTGAAAGTGGTAGTGCAACATAAATCCTCTATGTCATTGTTGTCCAAGGCTTGCCATTTAGAAGATTTTATTATGGAGAGTTGGGAAACCATCCTAAGATGAAGGTGGAGTCACCATAGGTAAACATAATAATCAAATATTCAAGTTGTGCTCTGATTTGTAGATTTATTGTCTTTCTATCAACAATCACAACCCTCGCCAATTGGACTGCTACTAACTAGTCCAAATACTTCCATGACAGCCTTTGTTCCAAAGGTTTTTTCATAATCATTTTTCACTTTCAAGTAGAATGGAAACTAGTTATTGGATGCAAACCATGGTTTTGGGGTTGTTACCCTAGTTCCCAGAGTTCAATCTAACCAACATGACTATCAATAACCTTAGTCTAGATGAGACTACCATTTCTTCTTGTTTACTTATGACATATGGACCTCTATTGGTGATCATATTGGAAAATTTCTCAAAGTTGACTCTAATAAGTTAAAAAATGGATTGTCACCTTTTCTAGAATATGTGTCAAGGTCTAGCCACGAGAGGTCTACTGGGTCGGTTAAGATGTGATGGTGTCATATCCCCCACTAGGGTTTGGCTCCTCAAAAAAGAGGTCAATATTCTCTCGAAAAGGCATTGTTGATTAATGGTTGAATTGTCACAATTGTTAAGTGGGCTCGAATAGTCACACACATCATAAGCATAGATGATTTTAGGGGCTAAATTTCGCAAATGAGCTAATTTTCCATGTTTTTTCCCAAAAAATGATTCGCTAATTTCTGTTTTTTCTAAAATCGATTCGCCCTAATTCCATAGAATAAAATTATTTTACCTTAAAAATTGCCAATATTTGATAGAAGCTATATTAAATCCTTAGAAATTTGAATATTTTTATAAAACTATTGCCAAACATTTTACAATTTGCATATTAAGGACTAGTAATATTAGCCCATGTTTCTACATTTTAATATAAATTTCCATCCTTAAAATTATCCATGATCATAAGTGTATAATAGTATCTCACCTCTTGATTGATATATGGTGGATGCTCAACATTTTAATGTAATAAGGATATGGGGTTTCCATGTGTCGAGATCTATTTGGGTGAAGAACCGTTGAATCATATCCTAGTATAGTGTGGAGATTATCGTTGTCCCATGTATTAGATTATGGGAGTATGATTTTTTGTTACATACTTGTCAAAATCAAAGCCATTTGTAGAATTCATGTCCAATAACCTTGATCCATATTGGGAAAAAGATGAAAGCACTAAATCCAAAGGATAATGATTCTATAGATAATATCTCTAGGAAGCTCTCAAACTACACGGTGAGGGTAGATACTAGTGACATTGACTAAAGATCCCATCCCTCCATTTGAAGGGTGTGATGTGGATATGGACATGGTGCCTTCCCATTATATGTGGTTAGTCAAAACCAAAAACTTCTCCAATAAAATGAAGAGGTTTTACGAACTAAATAATTTAAAATTAAAAAAAGAAGAAGTTAATATCACCATCCAATTTAAACATAACAAAATGTTTGTAGCCAACCATTACTCCATTATTTGTAAACCCTTCATTCATTGAAAAAAACAAACAAACTATTTCTTCAAATCTACAACCATCAATTCAAAGGAATCATGCATAACTTATAAGTTGTAAATGTTACTACATTAGCTCCAAATCTTAGTTAAGAGCTTAAATCTACAACCATCCATTCAAAGGCATCATGCATAACTTAAAAGTTGTAAATGTTACCACGTTAGCTCCAAACCTTAGTTAAGAGCTTGTATGTGTGATCTTTGTTGGGACAAAGAGATAACTAAATTATAAATAAGAGTTACTCATGACCACTTAATATAATGACAATATGTGTCTTGTCATGAAAGGTAATCATGGAATAAAGTGTTGCCACGTTGCATTCATATTTTAAGTGCAGATTTTATTTTCATGGCAGTGGTGGTTACCTTTGTCACATCATTAAAATGGGGAAGAAACTCCCTACAAGATATTTTCTTCTAGTGCATGCATTTGGGAATAACTATATTTGTAGTATTTTTTGTCCTTTCCTCTATTATTTTTTTCTAGTGCATGCACTTTGGATAACTATATTTGTAGTTTGTTGTCGTCTTTCAAGTTTGAGAATATTTCATTTTTTCAAAGAAGATAAATATACAAATTGACATTATATTTTTTTTCTAGTGCATGCATTTGGGATAACTATATTTGTAGTTTGTTTTCGTCTTTCAAGTTTGAGTATATTTCATTTTTTCAAAGAAGATAAATATAAAAATTGACATTATCTTCATTAAAAGATAGTAAGTTATATTAGTTAGTTGCATTAAAATAAAATGATAGTCTTATCATGATGAAATAGTGTGATGATTTAAAATGATTGCATTCATAGAATTAACAAAATCATAATGACAAGAGCTTAATTTATATAAATAGTGATTAATAAGCTATAACATGACAAGTAAAGTCTCTATCTCAACTGGAAATGAATTCGTAAATTAAATATATATTGGTGCAATAAAATTTGAGCATAATCTCAACTCTAAATGTGTATTTCAATAACATGCAACATGTATGAACAACATAAACATTGATGCATTTAAGAAGAATCAACCCATTTGAAATCTCAACATGTGTTATAGAAAAATTTTCCACACTCTATGCATCTTGCTTTGATGACCTTCCATTTCCCTTTGAAGACTTAATTTCCCCTTTTTTGCTCACTCCGGAGTTAAAAATACATTTTTTTGTCCCTATACACAAGCCACAATTAAATAACTCACGTATTGATCCAAAAAGGATCCAGAGAAGACTAAGGATAACTCGGAATTCACAGAAGCAACTCAGGAAGCTCAGAATGGCCTCAACAGACAGAGAAAGGGAAAAAATTCAAAGTCCTCAAAACTCAGTGAAATTGGCATCATCGCAAAGAGCACATTGCAAGATTTCCAACGACGTTAATGACTTATCAAACAGAGTTAGAGATCAAAAGATATTTGCAGTCAAAGTTTTGGTCAACCTAGCCTAGTCAGCAAGGATGAGTCAGCGTCCATACTGCTGACTTCAGCATCAGTATGGATGATGTCAACATCCATATAGTGTATGTGGCACATGCAAAGGGTGAAACGTGTCATGTTGATATCAGCATGACGTCAACATGGTGATGTGGCAGCATCATAGGCTACCATGTGTCACTCATTTTCGGCATTTTCGGGTAAACATGTGGACTAATGACGAAGTTCCATGTGGTAGTCCATATAGCCACGTGGCAGGCCATACGGGACGTGGTAGACATGTGGTATCTATACCATACATGAAAGGATGACATGGCAAGTAGGCAATGTGGCAGGCTGACGTGGCAAGCATGCAACATGACGGGCAGGCGACGTAGCAGGGTGACTATATAGGTGGATGATGTGGGCCAATTTTTGGTTGCCATGTGTATCAATCACGGGATGCCACATGGTAGTGGGAAAATTCCCAATGAGGGCCCGTAACCAAAATTTCAAAATTAAAAAAGGGCGGCCCACCAAATCTGGTGGAGATCCTGCCAAATCTGGTGGTCGACCTCCATTGTAACCAACTCCAAAAAATACAAACGACGGAATCCAAACTTGGCGGTGGTTAACCACTATATATATATGTTGTTGTAACTACAATCCAAAAGGGGGAGGCCTGCGGGCTCGACTTCGGGACCTCCTCAACCGAACGCCTTAACATAGCATCTGCCAACCATTGAGCCAAACGGCTTCGTTGGATATTTCGCCTGCATTTAAACTTAAATGCCCAGTTTTCCAATGGATGGGAGGAGGGCACTCGACGATACGACTGGGAAAATTTTACAAGGTGAGTATAGTGAATTAATTGCAGGTTGCAGGCACAAAAACCGAGATGAGATTTCTCATGGGCTTGGGAGTGCCAGAGTCAAATTGAGGTGTGGAGACACTCATTTTTGGGTAATTTGACACCACGAATTCAATGGTGTTGTTTTTTTTCGGATCTGGGCAAAGATTCTGCAGCTTAATTCCAGAATGAGGCATACTTATGTACTTTGCCAAATTCTTTTGGTGAGTTAATAAAAATGTCTACCCATTTGAGAGCAGGACCCGAAGATGTAGTCCATCAAGGACAAACTCCGTTATCAAGTTTTTGTGTTCATATTTGATGTTTATGTCTCTTTATTATTGATCTTTTCCTTCTTTATGGTGCACTTCAATTTATGCTCATTTAATACAATTATTTAATAAGTCACATTGATGAAAAGATCCTGGATCATGTTGGTATCAGAGAAGTCATCTTTGGCTTGAATTATTGAGTTTGAATGCTTACTAGGGCCAAGCATAAGTAGGGTGAAGGAACTCTTAATACTTTCAATCTCGAAGTTGGTCGTGCATCCCGAAGGAAGAAAATGGTTGAAGAGGATAAGCGTGATGAAAAGGAGAAAAAATTCCATATGGTATTTTATCGCATGTCAGAAACGGTCGAGTGAATGTATGGAGACTACGAGAAGAGGATGAAGAAGAAAGGGAAGAAAATTGAAGCACAAACAAATGATACTTCTTCAGTAAATCAAGGGGCTAGAGGAGACCCTCTTGAGCCTCCATATTCACCATCAATTTCTAGCTCTTCTTCCTCTTAGCATTCTCATCATTCTAGCCATAAAGATTCTTTTAAGAAACCATTATTAAATCTTGATGTAAAATTTTATTTACCTATGTTTAAATGAGATGTTAATCCTGAAAAGATAGATACTTGGATCCAACAAGTTGAAGTATATTGTCATGTTCAACATATTGATGAAGAGGAAGTCAAAGTGCAATTGGCTTCACTTCGATTGGAAGGCATCGCTCTCGTATGGTGGGAGAGAAAACTTCAGGACAAAAGTAAGTGTGGTAATATTCTTTCCTCATGGTCAGAATTTAAATCAGAGATAAGGAAGCAATTTTATCCATTGGGTTATTTACATAAAGCAATGATGGAATGGAAAATTTTAAGACAAAGTAAAGGTCAAACTGTACAAAGTTTCACAAAAGAATTTAGGAAGAAATCTCTTGCATTAAACATTCCTTTGGATTCTTATGAAACTTTAATGAAGTATATTGGCACACTTCACAGTTATATTCGTCATACTTTACTATTGTTTAACCCCACCAGTCTTGACGAAGTTTGTGTGCAAGCCACTCACCTTGAGAACAGGGGAAATCATGTTCAAGAAGATCCCACAAAGAAACCTTCCAATCTCCCACATAAGTAGTTTAAGAAGTTTAAAAGGAAGGACAAAAATATCGCCACTATAAAGAGAGAAGAAGGAAAGCCATATTGCACTCATTGCAAGAAGAATGGTCACGATGATGAACAATGTTGGAAAATACATCCAGAGAAGAGACCGAAATAGTTTGGTGGAAAGGGGAAGACAAAGACTGTTGCTACAATGCAACAAGATCTTGGTTCTGATTTAGGAGACGAAGGAAAGATCAAAATGGTTGGAGTACAATGTAAAGATTCCCTTCATGTTAGTTCACATTCCAATAATTAATCTCATGATGATTAAAGAAAGAGGAATGAATTATTTCATATAAGATTTGTATATAAACACACTAAGATAGATACATTATTTGATCCCGGTTCCCAAGTAAACTTGACATTTGAAGCACTTGTCAAAAAGATGGGTCTTGAAACTAAACCACATCCAAAGCCTTATCCTCTTGGTTGGGTATGTGATAAAGAAAAACTTAATGTCACCAAGCAATGTAGGGTCAGATTTTATATTGCTTCAAAGTCGATTGATGAAGTGGATTTGGATGTTGTATCACTTGATATATGTGGCATAGTGTTGGAGAGTCCTTATCTTTATGATATAAAATAATTCTTCTTTCATCATGAGAACAAATATCACCTTACTAAAGGGGGAGTGGAATATATTGTTAGAGCCCACAGCATGAGGGTAAACACAACACTTGTTAGTGTATGACAAAGGAAGAGACTCATAAACACTAATAAGAAATATGTACTCATGGTCATAAGGGAAAAATATGTCGGAACATCTGATGCTTTTAAAGGATGTGATCCTTCTCATAAGAAAGAATTAATTGATATTGCTTCTAACTATGATGATATTTTCCAGGAACCAGATGGATTACCTCCTAAGAGGGAAATCCAACATGAAATACATCTTCAACAGGATTCTCCTCTTCCTAATGTGGGCATGTATAGGATGTCAGTTGTAGAGATTACATAGATAAAAAAGCAGGTACAAGGCTTATTGGATCAAGGAGTCATCATGCCCAACTCATCTCCTTGTGTTTCTCCAATCATGATGATGCCAAAGAAGGATGGTACATGGTGAATGCATGTTGATTACCGGGCCTTAAATAAAATCACGATGAAAAATTGATACCCTCTTCCTCATATAGATGATTTACTTGATCAATTAAAGAATGTTGTTTATTTCACTAAGTTGGATTTGGGTAGTGGATACCATTAGATTAGGGTTGCAGTACAAGATGCATGAAAAATTGCCTTTAAAACCAAACATATATTGTTTGAGTGGTTATTTATACTGTTTGGGCTTTGTAATGCTCCGACAAACTTCATGTGTGTGATGAATAATTTATGCAATCCATTTCTAGATGATTTTGTGATTGTATATTTAGACGACATTCTTATATTTAGTGGGACTTGGGATGAGCATGTAATGCATGTAAAGCAAGTATTGGATACTTTGCAAAGGGAAAAGTTGTATGTAAAATTGTCCAAATGTGAATTTGGTAAGACTGCACTTGTATACTTAGATCATATTGTAGGAGGAGGACAACTAAAAATTGATCCTTCCAAGATTGATGTAATTGTAAATTGGCCTAAGCCTAAAAGTGTAACCGAAATACATAGATTCTTAGTTGGATTCTAGTACTAGAGGATATTCATTTCAAACTTCTCCTTTATAGCAGCTCCTTTGCATTCCTTAACCAGTTTGAAGAACACTTTTCAGTGGGGAGGAAAGCAACAAAAATCTTTTGACACTTTGAAGGAAAAGATCAGTAACACACTAGTATTAGTAATGTTTAATCTTCAACAACCTTTCAAGATCGAGACAGATGTCAATGGGTATGCCATGGGTGCAGTATTGATGCAATATCGTAATCCTATATATTACCACTCTGGAACTTTTAACCAAGCCGTTGTTAACTATCCTATGTATGATAAAGAGTTGTATGCATTAGTTCAAAGTGTAAATAAATGGGAGCACTACTTGTTAGGGAAGGAAACAATCATGCATGCAGATCATCAACCCTTACAGTATCTCCAAGCACAAACCAAGCTGCAACAATCTCGACATTATAGATGGATGGGTTTTCTTCAACAATTTCATTTGGTAATCAAATACAAAAAGGGTACAAGTAACAGGGCAGTTGATATGCTTTCTAGGCCTCCTATTGTTGCTTCTATTATTTTGAAGAATGCTTCTTTATCTAATGATATATATGTGGAACAATGTGTCATTGATGAAGATTTTAAAGAAGTATTTGAGAAGCTAACCCATGGTGCACAGGTAGAGAACTATTTTCTGCAGGGAAAACTACTCTACCATCTTGGAAAGCTATGTATTTCTACAAGTGAACGAGTCCATGTAATACGAGAAGCTCACACTTCTCTTGTGTCTAGGAATTTTTGGGTAGGAAAAACTATGGCTCATCTGTAGAGGTTTTGTTACTGGCTTCAGATGAAAGAAATTGTAACTAAATATGTAAAGGGGTGTGTGATGTGTTCTATTTGTAAGCCCATTAATAGAAAATTGGGGCTATACTCACCACTTTCTGTTCCATCCCATCCATGGGAAAGTATCTCCATGGATTTTGTAGGGGGTTTACCAATGTTGAAAAGGGGTCATGACTATTTGTATGTTGTATTGGATAGGTTCAAAAATATGTGTATCTTAATTCCCTGTAAAAAGAAGATCACTTTTGAGCAAACTGCTAATCTCTTCTTTTGGTATGTTTTTGTTCACTTTGGGTTACCCACATCCATTATCTCGGATCAAGATACTCGATTGCTTGGGGATTTTTGGAAAATATTGTGGAGAATGATGGACACCAAGTTGAAGAGGATCATTTCTTTCCTTCCACATACCGATGGACGAACAGAGGCTGTTAATTGAACATTGGTACTTTTTCTTCGAGGCTACTACAACAAGCATCCCAAATTATGGGATGAACACATACCCTATGTACAACATGCTTACAATCGAGCCTTACATTCCTCCACTCAGTGTTCTCCTTTTGAGACATGTTTTGGGTACTTTCCTAAGGTCCCTTTGGACTTTATGTATGGGAGAGATGTCGATTCAAATGAAGAAAGAAATGAGGACATGGCCCGCAAGTTCATTAAGAGGATCTAATAGGTACATCAAGCAACCATGGAATAGTTGGAGAAAATCCAAGCATAGTAAAAGGCTCAACATGACAAACACATGATTGATCATCAGTTCCAGGTTGGAGACTAGGTATGGCTTCACATCAACAAGGAGAGATTGAAGGGTGAAGGAAAGAAAATCAAGCCCATCCGTTATGGACCCTTCACTATTTTGGAGAAAAGTGGTACCAATGCTTTTCGTCTAGATATTCCACCTTATATGCAGATCTACTCAGTTGTAAATGTGGAAAAATTGAAACTTTTTGAGCCTCCCATGATCATGCATCAATGTGAGGAAGTTTTAATACCTTCAGTTGATGATTTTTCCTGAGTACTTGGATGAGATGAAGGAAGATATCATCCTGGATAGAAGGACGAGGAATTCAAGCAAGGGTGATGTTGATTATATTTGAGTGGGATTAAAGGGCACACAGCCAAGCAAGGAAAATTGGATTGAGAAGAAAAAGGTGAGGGAACTCTTCCCTCACTTATATGTTGATTGATGAAAGATTTTGGTGGTCCAAAAAGATCTCAGTGGGAAGGCATGATCCAAAAAGGATCTAGAGAAGACTAAGGATAACTAAGAATTCATAGAAGCAACTTAGGAAGTTCAAAATGGCCTCAACAGATAGAGAAAGGGAAAAAATTCAAAGTCCTCAAAACTTAGTAAATTTGGCATCATTGCGAAGAGCGCGTCGTAAGATTTCCAATGGTGTAAACAACTCGTCAAACGGAGTTACAGATCAAAATATATTTGCGGTCAAAGTTTTGGTCAACCTAGCCAAGTCAATAGGGATGAGTCAACATCCATACTGTTGAAGTCAACATCAGTACAAATGATGTAAGAATTCGTACAATGTATATGGCACACGCATAGGACGACATGTGTAATGTTGACATTAGCATGATGTCAGCATGATGATGTGGCAGCACCAGAGGCTGTCATGTGTCACTCATTTTTGGCATTTTCAGGTCAACATGTGGATGAATGAGGAAGTGTCAGGTAGTAGTTTGTACATCCACATGGAAGTCCATACGGGACGTGGCAGACACATGGCATCTGTTGGAGCACCTTTATGCTCTTTAAAAAAAAAAAAAAAGGTTGGAGCCACCTTCTTCTAGATAAGTGAGATGTTATACTTAAGCCCAAAAAGCTAGTTTCAGGATTTAGTTTATTTCGTGATGCTACGCACTGAATCCTTAGTACCCCAACATGCAAAATGGTGATAACGGTTTTAAATTTTACCCAGGTTAGTGTCAAGAGTAAATCACTTTAAACCTTAGTTAAGCACTATCATGATTTTGCGACTCGGTGATCACTCTCCCAAAAAGCAGTACCTTCGTAGCTCCGAGTCGTGAAGTCGCAATATTCATTAATTAAGCACGGGTTAATTAAGAGATTAAGTCAGATCACAAGTAATCAACGAAATCACGTCATTATGATTTTAGGTTTTGGGGGCTCAAAGGCTAGGAGTGAAATCTTCCGATATGACGAACGTCGAAAAAAGGGGATTAAAGACTAAAACGCACTTAATTAAAGGAACTAAACTGGATTAATCAACGCTAAAGTGTTACGACTCGTCAAGCATTTGTGGCATTTATTTGAACTGCAGTGAGGTGATAGATAGTGGGATCTCATTTTTACTTCTAAATCTTTCTATTAAGTGATTTGACCGTTCTGTTCGCAAGGACACCAGGGGTTTAAATGACCAAGAAAGAGATTTTTTCCTTCATTATTTCAGTTCTCATTTCTATTTGCACGCAGAGCCATTTTACTAGGATAATCGTTGTTTGTGATTTTCAATTTTTTCGACAGGTGGTCCAGTTGCAGGTTTCTCTATCATGTCTCCACGAAAAATGCCCAAGTTAGCTGCCAAGAATTCAGGTCAGGGTTCAGACGTTTTTTTCGATACCTTGCCCCAAAGTATTAATTCTGTCAAGACATGGTCATATGTTTCCAAGATTTTGCAATCCAAGTTGATAAATTGTTCAGATGATTCTAGCAACAACGAGAAGGATGATTTATCAACCAAATACAAAATCGTCGCTCAAGCAGAGATGCACAAAATAGCGGCGAGGCCCCAGCTTCTTCCCTATTGTGATATGATTAGGTGGGCGTTGGACCATGTGGACATCCCGACTAAGATGATTATCAGCAAACAAAAGGTGACGATTGTCACTTTCAAGCCAGAACATTTGCGGGAAATGTATAAATTGTCACCCACACCAAACCTTACTCACAATCATGAATTTCTAGAAGGTTTCAAGAAGAAGGAGTGTGAGCAGTATGCAAAAATTTTATCCAATCTGATCAAAGATTGGGTCTCACACCCCTCGAAATTCAGGGCTAACACTAACAGGATCTATTCAATCTCTTCCTTGGAGCCACAATTCAAGTACATAGCGATGATGACCTGCACGTTGTATGGGAGGAAAGACACTACCCATTTTTTCCTCCCATTGGTGCCACTCATTCATATAGTCACTAAGGGCTTTTCCTTCGACTGGGACAAACTGTTGTCCGACAGTCTGACCAGTCGAATTACCGAATATCGAGCACAGAGGGAGAGTAAGAAAGCAACTTCGTTATTTATGTCTTCTTACATCATGGATGCCATCTGCTTCATGAAACCCTTCCCACTAATGAACTAGAGCTAGGCTCCATCTAATATAGAGCCTATTCATGTCTACCACTCAAAGATTTGGGAGGATAAGGCCAAATAATTCATCTACGAGATCTTCAACTGGGTAATGGTGCCATTGCATGTCGCCATATTTGGCCAACCACCTCCCAGGATTTTAGATAGCGTCGCGACCAACCTAAGTAGCATGGCAGATTGGCATCTAGAGGAAGAACTTTCATATATTGGGGTTTTCGGCATCTCTGTTTCTCCGTATTCTCTACCACTATTCTTGTCAGATAAGCTATTGTGTCACGAGATCACCAGACAGACTGTGCTTGGTGGAATAAGAAAAGATCTCAAAGGAGTATCAAAAAAGGTATGGTCGCCCTTCCCCATTCATATTGGTGCATATTCCTTGTTAGATTTTGGCCACGCCAAAGCTGAGGCTATGACTTTAGAAGAAATGAAGATGGTGCATATTGAGTTCAAGAAGCACGACCCTAGAATCACCTGGTGAGTTGTGGCCTGAAGAGATATGAACATGAGGATTCCCCTAATGATGAAATATTCTGGGGCGCGAGGTCCTTCTCTGAAGTCCTAAGTCAGATTCAAGCCCTGCCACCCAGAGGTATGGCTGATTTCTTGAAATTCCAAGAGCACCGATGGAGTTGTCTCCCCTAGATTTTACAGGGTGAATCCCCAAAGCTTCCAGTTACAAAGAAGATGGAGGCCAAAGGTGCAAAGGAATTGAGTCCTAATAGGGAGAAGAACCAAGGGAAAATAGGGGAGGCTGGAACCTCAGAGAAAGGAGCCGAAGTCCCCTACAAACAGGAAGGAAACCCTGAAAAGGGTATGCCAGGCAAGCAGGTCCAAGGTCAAGCAGGGATACCCTTGCAAGGATCGGGCGACTCACTATCGCTCATATCAAACAAGACGGTCACAGATGTTACCTCGAAACAACCATCCAAGGAAGTCGACAGTCCTATTGCTATTATCACACCCTTACAGTTCACAAAGGGGAATCCCGATGCGGGGTGGGTTTTCAATGAAGAACTGATGCCCATTTCTGTAGAGGAGCTGCCTCCTAATGAAGTTTTCTTTGATAAAAAAAGGAAGGTTGTGGTGAGGCAAGAATTATATCAAAGAGAGGGCGTAGTGGCCAAAAAATTCAAAATCATGACAGAGGGAAAGGTCGTGAAAGAGGAAGAATTCACAGATGAGATAGCGGGAACACTAGGGGCTTATGCTACTGCCAATCAGTACTCAGTTGGAATTTTGAAGGCCCAGTTGAAACAAAAGAACCTCTTGATTAGTAAATTGGAAGCTAAAGTGGCTACTGCTAAAGCAAGTGCCAAGGATGAGGTGAGAAAAATCCTCAAGCAAGCCCGAATAACCGATCTGCAGGAGATCGAGAAACATAGATCCGACCTTGAGCAGGTGCGCCAGTCGGTGCAAATTAGCCAAACGCAGGTACAACAGGAGAAAAAAATTATAGAATTACAATCGATGTTGGATGTTGCTGAGAATCAGGTTTTAGACATAAAAATGTTCAGATCCCAAGCTGCCGAAATCCGACAGAAGGTATTAACGGCTCAACAAGACTTGCTTGTAAAAGTAGGAACCATTCAGAACCACTTTCAGACTATAGATCAAGGGTTAGAAAGCATTTCTTTGAAGGAAAAAGAAGTTGGGGCAGCTCGAGTTGCTTTCCAAGACGTTGCTATAGCTACGACGAAGATAGAGATGGTCGACAACTCCAAATTATCCATCGCAAAAAAAACTAGAGGGAATATCTTGTTGAAGGTTTGGGAGTAGAATATATCAGAAAGCATGGGGAGAGCTAATGAAGTTATGAATTCTTGTGAGGAAACGTTCGCCTTGATAAGTAAAAGTTTGCTAGACCTTGATAAGGAAAGTAGTGCTGGGACGCTGGGAAAAATCAATATAGCTAAACACATGTTGGACATCAAAGAAAATGTGGAGAAAGAGCAAGCGAAGATATCGCAGATAAGACAGGTCAATATGGTCCAAGTGGACAAATGGCTAGTGCAGCCAAGTTTACAATTATGCTCTATCATCAAGGAAGATTTAAAAGTAGGGAAAAGGTTGCCACAGATGGTGAGAAGTTGTTACCCCTTTGAAGCAAGCAACCAAGCAAAGCCTTCCAGGTTGATAGCCCAGTTGGTGGAGAGGTGTGTCATTTTCATCGAGCAGGCGAAGGGGTAGGTTTCTGGTGCTAAATAATGACAGATGTCAACCTGTTTTGTTTCTAGAGCTAGAAGGGAAAACAAAGGAAGGTTCTCCTCCCTTACGAGGGAAGACAAAGATGAGGAGATGAAACACTCCAATTTTCCATTTGTAACTGACAGGTTTCCAAAATGATCAGAATTCTAGATGTTCAGAAGTTTGTTTAAATAAAGGAAAGATTGTAATACAAGGGTTTTTTTAGCCAGTGGTAGATTGTAATAGAGAAAGTTCTTTTTAGCCAGGATTAATACAAAGTGAATTGAAGACTCCATATTCCGTCAAGATTGAGTTATGTGTTTTTCCTCTATATTTCATGCTTCATGTCATTTTTTACATATACATCTTTGATGAATGTTTTAGCTGCATTTTAGTATAACTTTTATTGTGGTAATCAAGTTCTAGGTATCTAGTTATTTACAGTTTTTCCTCTGTATCGGATACTAGCAAGTACAAGACCTATGAATTACTTAGATCTCTACATTATATGCTTTCATCAAGATATTCTTGTCCTTTCTTCTTCTGCCACAGTGTGGGATTCCTCTGAAATTGATGCCCCACATTGTTGACAACTCTATGTTTTCACACTCAGTTTCAAGCTTTTAAACTCAGTTACAGAAAACAACCTTTGATTACGTTAAACCCTTCGATTGGTTTCACTGAATTTTCCCCGTATAATCTAAAGTTGAGATAAGCAGTTTAAAACATCAACCTTCTTTTAAATCTCTGTTCTCCCCATGACTGTACCCATCGTAAGACAACCCAACATCGAACCCGGTCTATCGGATCAAACCAACATCACTTTGAATCTTTTCAATACCATACTTAAGACCTCCACCACTCGGACAGAGCTCGAATGTTCATGGGCCGCCATTGAGCAGGATATCAGCATTCAAGAATATTTGGAAGCTAGACAAAGACAACTCAGAGATCGGCCATAGCTTCATCCCCCGAAGTTGTTTCTTCCCCTTCCTTTTCTTTCACTCCTTTTATATGCTTAGACTCTACACTTTATAGACTTAAGTGTAGACTCAGGAACAACATCTTTCTGGCACCGTTGCTGAGGACGGAGAATTGTAGTCACTTTCCCCTGAGAAAATGACATTTCCAAGTTTCATTTTTTGATAGTGAACAGAGAGCGAAGACCTTGTTAAGGCTAAACCTTCATCATTCACTTGGCGACTCCACTCTTAAGTAAGATGGCATCCTTTAGGAAGAACACCAGACAAAACCCAGATGCCAAACATACAGTACCAGTTTTTAAGCCTGAAAAAATACTAAGACCAAGGCGTCTTTTTAAACAAAACGTGGTTTCATATCAACCCAAGTCTAATAAGTCTAAAGATAAGACCTCTTTTGAACCTTCATCCTCGCAAGAAATTCCTCTTAGGAAAATATCGGACAGTTCCATCAAAACTGAGACCTCTCCAATTACCTCTTACGTTACGAAGGGCGACACGCCTGCCTCAAAGATCATTCCTATCGATATCCCATCAAATCTTAATATAAACCCCTCCATCACTCAAGGCCTTGAAGAAGTTTCTACGTACACAGATTTGATACCTATCGGTTCTCCCATTTACATATCCTGCAAGTTGAAGGAGTCGAGTCCACGTATACCTTCTTCTTCTTTTTCATCTTTCACCTCCCCTGGTAAAAAGTTTCCTGATTTTTCCCCTTTCCACCTCGAGGAAGCCAAAGAGTCACTATACATCTTTGCCAACCCTCTTTATAATGCACTGATTTCATCTCTTAGGTTATCCATGGTCATCGCCGGAGGGGGAGCAGGGGGAATAGGAGGTCAAGGCCAGCAACTGCCTCCTAGGGTTTTCACCAAACTAGCCACTAGATACGCCCCCTTGGTCCTTCCCGTACCTCTCCATGATTTAATTGAAAACTATATGAAAAAATTACCCAAGTTCACAGGAGAAGGGGATCTAACTGCAGCCGAGCATATCAATTTTTTTGATCAATTCGCTGATATTCTAGGTCTCGAGCATGAGGACGTGTATTCCCAATTGTTTGTCCAAACCTTCGAAGGACAGGTAAGAACTTGGTTTCAAATCCTGCCCCCAAGTTCAATCATATCCTACGATGCACTAGAAGACCTCTTTCTCAAACAATGGGGTGAAAGAAAGGATCATTTATACTATTTGACTGAGTTCGTGTCTTTAAAGAAAAAGGGATCTAAAACTGTTATGGAATTTATCCAAAGGTTTAACAAGTTGTATAATAAGATCCCTTTGAAGTGAAACCATCTCAACCCGCCGCCAAAGTAACTTTCGCATGAGATTTTGAACCCGATTTCTCTCTACTATTAAGAGAAAGGAGAGGGTCCGACCTAAACTGAATGCAAGATGACGTTGTGGAAATTGAGTCAAACATGATGGCTTCGGGTAAATTAAAAATGAAAATTGAGACGGGAAACAGGGAAACTAGACATCTTAGAGAACAAGCAAGTCCCTCTAGATATGGAAGATCCTTAGATGACAAAATGGATGACATGGCTAGGATAATTAAAGAACTATCAAACAAAATCTTGAGAATGGAGCTAGATCAATCCAAAGCTGATCAATTCGTTAAGAGAGAATTTAGGAGAAATCCCAATCCTCAGTTCCAACCAAGACAAATTAAAAATGAAGACCAAAAGATCCAAGCACCTCTGAAAAATGAAAATTTTATAGGGGGAAATGATATGCAAGAGTTCAAAGACTTGGAAGAAGACGTATACAACTTAGGCGATGACTGTGTACAACCTCACTTCACCAAAGAAGATTATGAGAAGTCCCTGAACACAGAACAATGATCGGTCAAAGACAATAACCTAAACGACGCTGATGATTTCTCTTATCAAGGAATGGCCAACACCATAATGGCCGAGCTCCAGCACAAGTACAATCTGAGGCCTAGAAACAAACCTGTGTCGACTGTGCAACCCAAGAAAATTTTGCCTAGGGGAGAAATATACGAGCCCGTCCAGAAAGAGATCGATATGTGAAATAACATAGGGGTAGATTCACAGAATACCAACGTAAAAGGGACTGAAGCCCAAGCAAGAAGAAATAAGGTAGCTAAAATGCAGACACCCAAAACCAGAAACACTGAAAATAAAACAGTGCTACTAAATAAAATGGACAGGAAGGAGTCGAATGTTTCATCCAAGGAAACAGATAAAACCGTGGGAGTTTTCTGCCTAGAAAGCGAGATAAAAAAGATCAAGATACCCATACCTTTAGTCAAGTTGGTGAAGAATCCTATGTACTGAAAACAAATAACCAAGATGATAAATTTTTCATATTTGGAGAGTCAGTCCGATGTAATAAATCTAGAAGATGACAAGCCTAATATCACTTTTGGTCCACATTTTAGAGGTGGCAGAGATACCGTCACCCCTTTCTATATTACCCTGAAAGTGCATGATCGATTGTTGTATAATTGCATTCTGGACTCTGAGGCCTCTCATAATGTAATGCCCAAATCCATTATGGATAGACTAGGCCTCGAAATCACCAGACCCTATGGAGATCTTTACTCGTTCGATTCAAGGAGAGTTAAGTACATGGGCATGATCAAAGATTTAGTAGTCACCCTCACCTAGATTCCAGTGAAAAATGTCCTAATGGATGTAGTTGTCACCGATACACCCCCGAAGTATGGTTTACTATTATCTAGATCTTGGGGATCCAAACTCAGGGGATCCCTTCAACTGGATATGACCTACGCCACAATCCTTGTTTTTGGTGGATAGTTCACAGGGTTATACAGGGAAACACGGTTGGCATATATGGTAAGTGATCCACAGAATCCTAACAATTACCCTGTTTACATCACCAATCAAGACCTGGGAAATTGTATTCTGTCCTTCGACAATACTGAAGATATTTGTACAGAAGAAAGTGACATCAATGAAATCAAAACCGAAAAAACAGCTAAAAATGTGTACAGCACTAGAATTTGGAAAATGTTCTTTGATGGTGCTTCGTCGTGTGAAGGGGCAGGTGCAGGAGTGATTTTCCTAGCACCTGAAAATGAATTCGTCATTCCCTTCTCTTATAGGCTATAGTGGGATGTAGACTACACAAACAATGTTTGCGAATATGAAGCTCTAGTCCTGGGTCTGGAAGCTGCCAAGAAGCTAAACATAAGGAACTTAGAGGTCTATGGAGATGTTGAACTAATTATGAAGCAGGTCAATCGGCAATATCAGGCCAAGCACCCAAGAATGAGGTCCTACAGAAATTGCACCTGGGATCTAATGGAATTTTTTTTTTCATCGGTAAAGGTTCATTTCATCCCACGAGCCGAAACCCAATAGGCCGATTCACTGGCCAAAGAAGCTGCAACTTTTGCACCCCATACCGCTTTCAAATTAAAATACCACATAGAGGTAAGGCATAGACCATCCATACAAAACAACATACAACACTGGTAGGTCTTCGAAGATGATGAACAGATCGGAAAGTTCCTAAAAATGGTGGGTGATTTCTCTGAAACCCACATTGACTAGGAAAACCAAAACGATCATACCTGTATTATGCAGGAAGGGGAGGATCCCCAGGAGTTCCGAGAAAAAAATGCAAATCATCGCCTTCTAGTGTTAAAAAGTAATCAAATCCCTAAGGGCTTGATACCTCTAGAAAGGTTGTTTGATCAAAATGACATGCCTTTGAAGTCCACCTTGTAGCCCCAACCGGAGGAGGTTGAATACTGTGACGTGGGCACCACCAAAGAGCCTAGGATAGTGAAGTTATCAAAGTACCTTCCTCCTGAGATAAAAAAAAATTATAAGGACTTACTCAGGTGGTATAAAGATGTCTTCGCATGGTCTTACGATGAGCTCAGAACCTATGATACCTCTGTGATCGAGCACAAGATACCTTTGAAACCTGGTGTTAAACCCTTCAGACAGAAGCTCAGACAAATCAACCCCATTTTACTGCCTGTGGTTGAAAGAGAAGTGAAAAAGTTGTTAGACACAAAAATAATTGTACCTCTCAGGTACTCTGACTGGGTGGCGAACTTAATCCCGGTTAGGAAGAAAAGCGGGGAGATCAAACTGTGTGTTGACTTTAGAAATATAAACAATTCCTCTCTCAAAGATAACTATTGTCTGCCCAAAATGGATCACGTTTTGGAAAAAGTAGTCGGGAAAAATAGGATGTCAATGATCAATGGGTTTTTCGGTTACAATCAAATTTATCTCAACGAGCATGATAAAGAAAAAACAACTTTCACCACCCCTTGGGGCATGTTCATGTATGACAAAATGCCTTTTGGTCTGATGAACGCAGGTGCTACCTTCCAACGTGCTATGGATATCACCTTCATCGGTGAAAGAGATAAATTCATGGTTATCTACCTCGACGACCTGACTGTCTTCTCTAAATCTGATGAAGACCATTTGTTACACCTAAAGCAAACGTTTGAAAAATGACGAAAATTCGGTTTGTCTTTAAACCCCAAGAAGTCTCACTTCACAATGCAAGAAGGTAAAATCTTGGGCCACATTGTGTCTCAGGATGGAATTAAAATCAACCCTAAAAGGGTGGAAGCTATAGACACCATAAATATTCCTAGAAATATAAAAGAGATTCAGTCATTTTTAGGAAAAATAAACTTTTTGAGAAGATTTATCCCAAACTTTGCTGAAATCGTGAAATTGATCACAGGTATGCTAAAGAATAACAACGAAGTGAAATGGACGGAAGAGGCTAAAGCATCATTTGCATGCATCAATATAGTTATCAGCGAAGTGCCTGTACTGGCAAGCCCTGATTACCTAAAGGATTTCATGATTTTCTCATTTGCCTCCGAACACACAGTGGTGACGGTACTTCTCCAGAAGAATGAAGAGGGTTTCGAACAACCAATAGCCTTTTTTAGTAAAAGTCTCAGAGATGTTGAACTGAGATACGATATAATAGAGAAACAAGCATATGCTATGGTTAAGGCTTTGAAGGCTTTTATAACTTACGTGCTTCACTCCCAGGTAATCGTATACATTCCCACCAGTTCCGTGAAGGATATATTGGTTCAACCTGATAGTGATGGAAAAAGGGGTCGGTGGCTTGCTTAAATTCAAGAGTTCGACCTAGAGGTAAAACCAACGAAACTAGTAAAAGGACAAGGTTTGGCTAAGCTCTTGGCGGAATCAAATTTCAAAGCACTCGGAATAAATAACCTGCAAGGATACGAAGGACATGGGGACATAAACGAGCCCAATGACCAAATAGCTATCTCCAGAATCGAAGAAAATTTTTCCCTTTCAGATTGGTATAAAGATATAGTGTCCTACCTACTGACCCTCAAATGCCCTAGCGATCTGCCTCCAGCCAAATCCAGGACACGGAAACTGCATACGGTGAAGTACTGTATATCTGAAAGTTAAATGTACTAGAAGGACCCCTTAGGCTTCCTACTAGTTTGTTTGGTAGAATCAGAAACAAAGGGGGTCATAAATGAATTACACGAAGGAGTGTGCTGAGGGCATCACGCCTGGAGGGAAACTGCCTATAAAATCCTGAGGGCAGGATATTATTGGCCTAAAATTTTCTCAGATGTCAACGTCAAAGTCAGAGCCTATAACCCTTGCCATTTGTTTGCAGGAAAACAAAATCTCCCAGTGTTACCTCTGGTTCCCGTCAAAACTGAAGCCCCTTTTCAATAATGGGGGTTAGATTTTATAGGCGAAATAAACCCACATTCCAGTGCTCAACACAAATGGATCCTCACCGCCACGGATTATTTCGCCAAATGGGTGGAGGCTATTCCGACTAGGAAGGCAACCGATTCGGTGGTGATAGATTTCCTGGAAGAGAGCATATTGTCCAGATTTGGTTGTCCCTGAAAGATAGTAACGAATAATGCCCAGGCATTCAAGTCTATGGCAATGGTTATCTTTTTCCAAAAATATAACATCATATTGGGCCACTCCAGAGCATACTACCCTCAAGGTAATGGGTTAGCTAAATCATCAAATAAAAGTTTAATTACCATAATTAGGAAGGTGCTGAATGAAAACAAAAGATCTTGGCATGTACACTTAAGGTACGCTTTGTGGGCAAACCAGATAGGTACGAAGAAATCCATTGGTGTTTCCCCTTTCCAAATGGTATATGGGACTGATGCAGTATTACCTATAAATCTGGCCCTCCCAGTAATGAAGCTCTGGAAAGATGAGAAAGAAGATCCAAACCACGTCACAAGAATAATAAATCAACTGATTGAGGTCAACAACGCAGGACCAAGGTGAACGCAAGGATGAAGAAATACCAAGACAACATGAAAGTGTTGTTCGATCATAAAGCCAAAAATAGGGATTTCCTCCCCGGCGATTTGGTTTTGAAATGGGATGCTAGGAGGGAAGATTCGGAAAAACATGGTAAATTTGATCATATTTGGTACGGACCATTCAAAATCTCAATTTCAGAAGGGAAGAATTCATTTCTGTTAGAGAATTTGGACAATAAAACTCTCAGCGCCCCTGTCAACGGGCATTATTTAAAGCACTATATGCAATAAATGAGTCCCAAATCACCATTGTATATACCAGTTTGTGTTTCCCTTTTTCTTTTTTATAAAATTTTTGGTAAGTTCACTTTCATCGCGAATAAAATAGGCTGTTGATTTCCTAGAAGTAGAGACATAAATTTTGACACCCAAAATCCCATAAATACTGAAGACCTGATACTCTTCATGTTGTTTCATATAGGCCTTCAAATTATAGCCCAAACTGTGAAAGGAGAAAGGGACGGTCAGGTATCCAAAAATTGACCCACCCAAAATAGGTGACAAAGAATATTTTTTCAAGAAGAAAATGAAGTGATAAGGCAAAGGGATGAATTTCTGAAGTATCTGGGTTTTCAAAAGAGTATCAATTAAATGCAATAGTGGTCTCACAAGTATGATGTATTCACTTGATTCAGGATTGCATGATAACATCTGTTTTTTTGAGGTTCATAGCCTTCTCTCTTTCCCTTTTTCACCCTTGGTCCTCTCGCCTTAAGCTCTAACACCTACCCATACCATCCACAGAGGAAAAGAGATTTCGCTTCAATTTGGGAAATCGGTGAACATCTCCGGAAGTGAGTTGGTCTTCACAACTCCTCGGTCCCCTGCTAAAAAAGGCCATGCATAGGCAGATCCTAACTCTCTTAGGTCATTTAACAGTTTTCAAATGGTTAAGTCTTGCTCAAAAGAAGACCCCTGGAAATGAATTCCCCCCTTTTTCCTGTGGACTAGGGCGTTTTGAAGGTTAAGAGAAAGTTGGTCCAGAGCACTCAAAGCAAGTTGATAGGCCTCTGTTGCAAATTTTACACAGATATCACCCCTAGTATAATTTATACAAATTGATTGCCCGCACTTCATTTTCCAAAAATAAAATGTAAGACAGATGGTGAAAGGAAATTCATAATTGATTGCCCCCATCTAGTCCAAAGAGATGATGAAAGGAAATTCATAAAATGATTGCCCTCGTCTTAGCATTTAAATGAATAATTACCTTTTGAAGTGGTGAAAGGAAATTCAATAAAGGGGACCAGATAACTTCATCAGGGTACTGAATAGGTTCACTGGCAGTGAAGCAATGTCTAAGATATCTGTAAGCCTGCCATACATAAATCATACTATGCTCTGGTAATTAGCTTTCTCGAAACTAGATCTACATATTAGGTTCATTGTAGGTCTCCCTAATTAAAATCATGGATTTTACTTCATTTTGATGCAAGCCAAAACCTACAGGACTTGTTGAATTTCCTAAGATTTGTTGGGACCGTCTTGAGAAGACCCGATTTCAATGTCAAGGAAGGGAAAGTTACCGTGGACTGCAGCTGAGCTTAGAAAGTGTTTCGGGTTTTGAAAGCTTTCCAGAATTAAATTTGAAACCTCAAGGTTCTCTCTGTATCCTCTTTCCCAACCAGTTTCTCAGAAGCAAACTGATGACTCCATTTACCCATATAGGCACTTGGTCTATTGTTCTTCTCATCCCGCGATGAGGTGAGATCCCTAGTTGGAGCCTATGTTGGAGCACCTTTATGTTATTTAAAAAAGAAAAAAAGAAAAAAGGTTGGAGCCGCCTTCTTCTAAATAAGTGAGATGTTATACTTAAGCCCAAAAAGCTAGTTTCAGGATTTTGTTTATTTTGTGACGCTACCCACTGAATCCTTAGTACCCCAACACGCGAAATGGAGATAATGGTTTTAAAGTTTACCCAGGTTAGTTTCAAGAGTAAATCACTTTAAACCTTAGTTAAGCACTATCATGATTTCGCAACTTGGCGATCGCTCTCCCAAAAAGAAGTACCTTCGTAGCTCTGAGTCGCAAAGTTGTGATATTCATTAATTAAGCGTGGGTTAATTAAGAGCTTAAGTACAATCACGAGTAATCAAATAAATCACGTCATCGCGATTTTGGGTTTTGCGGGCTCAAAGGCTAGGAGTGAAATCTTTTGATACGACGAATGCTGAAAAAAGGGGATTAAAGACTAAAATGAACTTAATTAAAGGAACTGAACTGGATTAATCAATGCTATATAACCTTTAACACACACCATCTACAAAGTAAGTTTTGACTGTTTTTTTGGTTTTTTTTTTTCGTGTTATGACTCGTCAAGCATTTATGGCATTTATTTGAACTGTAGTGAGGTGACAGATAGTACGATCTTGTTTTTACTTCTAAATATTTCTATAATGGATTTGACCATTCTGTTCGCAAGGACACCATGGATTTAAATGACCAAGAAAGAGAGTTTTTCCTTCATTATTTCAGTTCTCATTTCTATCTGCGTGCAAAGCCATTTTACCAGGATAACCGTTGTTTGTGATTTTCAATTTTTTCGACAGGTGGTCCAGTTGCAGGTTTCTCTATCATGGCTCCATGAAAAATGCCCAAGTCAGCTGCCGAGAGTTTAGGTCAGGTTTCAGATGTTGTTTTCGATACCTCTCCCCGAAGTATTAATTCTATCAAGACATGGTCATACATTTCCAACATTCTGCAATCCGGGTTAATAAATTGTTCGGATGATTCTAGCAACAACGAGAAGGATGATTTATCAACCAAATACAAAATCATCTCTCAAGCATAGATGCACAAAATAGTGGCGAGGCCCCAACTTCTTCCCTATTGTGATATGATCAGGTGGGCGCTGGACCATATGGACATCCCGACCAGGATGATTATCAGTAAACAGAAGGTGACGATCGACACTTTCAGGCCAGAACATTTGCGGGCAATGTATAAATTGTCACCCACACCAAACCTTACTCACAATGCCGAATTTCTAGAAGGCTTCAAGAAGAAGGAGTGTGAGCAGTATGCAAAAATTTTATCCAATTTGATCAAAGATTGGGTCTCACACCCTGCAAAATTCAGGGATGACACTAACAGGATCTATTCAATCTCTTCCTTGGAGCCACAATTCAAGTACATAGTGATGAAGACCTGTAGGTTGTATGGGAAGAAAGACACTACCCATTTTTTCCTCCCATGGTTGCCACTCATTCATACAGTCACTGAGGTTTTCTCCTTCAACTAGGCCAAACTGTTGTCCTACAGTCTGACCAGTCGAATTACCAAATATCGAGCACAGAGGGCGAGTAAGAAAGCAACTTCATTTTTTATGTCTGCTTACATCATGGATGCCATCTGCTTCATGACACCCTTCCCACTAATGAGTTGGAGATGGGCTTCATCTAATACAAAGCCTATTCATGTCTACCACTCGAATCTTTGGGAGGATAAGGCCAAAGAATTCATCTACGATATCTTCAACTGTGTAATGGTGCCATTGCATGTCGCCATCTTTGGTCAGCCAGCTCCCAGGATTTCAGATAGTATCGTGACCAACCTAAGTAGCATGGAAGATTGGTATCTAGAGGCAGAATTTTTGTATATCAGGGTTTTCAACACCTTTGTTCCTCCATATGATCTATTTCTATTCATGCCAGATAATCTATTGTGTCGCAAGATTGCCAGACAGACTGTGCTCGGCGAAACAAGAAAAGAGCTCAAAGGAGTATCAAAAAAGGTATGGCCACCCTTCCCCATTCATATTGGTGTGTATTCCTTGTTATATTTTGTCCATGCCAAAGATGAGGCTACGGCTTTAGAAGAAATGAAGCTGGTGGATATTGAGTTCAAGAAGCATGACCCTAGTAAGGTTGTAAGCCTGAAGAGATATGAACATGAGGATTCCCCTCATGATGGAGCAAGTTGTGGCCTGAAGATATATGAACATGAGGATTCCCCTCATGATGAAATATTCTAGGGCGTGAGGTCCTTCTTTGAATTCCTAAGTTGGATTCAAGCCCTTCCACCCGGAGATATGGCCGATTTCTTGAAATTCCAAGAGCACCGACGGAGTTGTCTCCCCCAAATTTTACAGGGTGAAGCCCCAAAGCTTCTAGTTACAAAGCAGACAGAAGCCAAAGGTGCAAAGGACTCGAGTCCTAACAGGGAGAAGAACCAAGGGAAAACAGGGGAGGCTAGAACCTCAGAGCAAGGAGCTGAAGTCCCCTACAAACAGGAAGGAAACCTTGAAAAGGGTACGCCAGGCAAGCAGGTCCAAGGTCAAACAGGCATACCCTCGCAAGGATCGGGCAACTCACTATAGCTCATGTCAAACAAGCCGGTCACAGATGTTACCCTGAAACAACCATCCAAGGAAGTCGGCAGTCCGATTTCTATTATCACACCCTTACAGTTCACAAAGGGGTATCCTGATGTGAGGTGGGTTTTCGATGAAGAACTGATGCCCATTTCTGTAGAGGAGCTGCCTCCTAACGGATTTTTCTTTGATAAAAAAAGGAAGGCTGTGGTGAGGCAAGAATTATATCAAAGAGAGGGCGTAGTGGCCAAAAAATTCAAAATCATGACATATGGGAAGGTCGTGAAAGAGGAAGAATTTGCAGATGAGATAGCAGGAACACTAGGGGCTTATGCTACAGCCAATCAATACTCAATTGGAACTTTGAAGGCCCAATTGAAATGAAAGAACCTCTTGATCAGTAAATTGGAAGCTAAAGTGGCTATTACTGAAGCACGTGCCAAGGAAAAGGTGAGCAAAAGCCTCAAGAAAGCCCGAATAGCCGATCTGCAGGAGATCGAGAAACTTAGATCTGACCTTGAGCAGGAGCACCAGTCGACGCAAATTAGCCAAACACAGGTAAGCCAGCAGGGACAACAAATTATAGAATTACAATCGTAGTTGGATGTTGTTGAGAATCAGGTTTTAGAAATAAAAATGTTCAGATCCCAAGCTATCGAAATCCGAAAAAATGTATTAACGACTCAACAAGACTTGCTTGTAAAAGTAGGAACCATTCAGAACCACTTTCAGACGATAGATCAAGGGTTAGAAAGCATTTCTTTGAGGGAAAAAGAAGTCAGGGCAGCTCGAGTTTCTTTCCAAGATGCTGTTATAGCTACGGTGAAGATAGAGATGGTCAATAGCTCCAAATTATCCATCATATAACAAACTAGAGGGAATATATTGTTGAAGGTCTGGGAGCAGAATATATCAGAAAGTAGGGGGAGAGCTAATGAAGTGATGAATTCTTGTGAGGAAATGTTCACCTTGATAAGTAAATGTTTGCTAGATCTTGATAAGGAAAGCAGTGCTAGGATGCTGGGCAAAATCAATATAGCTAAACACCTTCTCAACATCAAAGAAAACGTGGAGAAAGAGCAAGCGAAGATATCGCAGATAAGACAGGTCGATATGGTCCAAGTGGACAAATGGCTAGTGTAGCCAAGTTTGAAATTATGCTCTATCATCATGGAAGATTGACAAGTAGGGAAAAGGTTACCACAACTAGTGAGGAGTTGTTACACCTTTGAAGCAAGCAACCAAGCAGAGCCTTCCAGGTTGATAGCCCAATTGGTGGAGAGGTGTGTCATTTGCATCGAGCAGGCAAAGGGAAAGGTTTCTGGTGCTAAATAATGATGTATGTCAACCTGTTCTATTTCTAGAGTTGAAAGGGCATAGAAAGGAAGGTGCTCGAAACTTACGAGGGAAGACAAAGATGAGGAGATGAAACACTCCAATTTTCCATTTGTAACTGACAGGTTTCCAGAACGATCAGAATTCTAGATGTTCTGAAGTTTGTTTAAATAAAGGAAAGATTGTAATAGAAGGGGTTTTTTGGCCAGTGGTAGATTGTAATAGAGAAAGTTCTTTTTAGCCAGGATTAATACAAAGCGAATTGAAGACTCCATATTCCGTCAATATTGAGTTATGTGTTTTTCCTCTGTATTTCATGCTTCATGTCACTTTTTACATATACATATTTGATGAATGTTTTAGCTGCATTTTAGTATAACTTTTACTGTGGTGATCAGGTTCTAGGTATCTAGTTATTTACAATTTTTCCTCTGTATCGGCTACTAGCAGGGACAAGACCTGTGAATTACTTAGATCTCTATATTATATGCTTTCATATAGGTATTCCTGTCCTTTCTTGTTCTGCCACAATGTGGGATTCCTCTGAAATTGATGCCCCACATTGTTGACAACTCTATGTTTTCACACTCAGTTTCAATCTTTTAAACTCAGTTACAGAAAATGGCCTTCGATTACGTTAAACCCTTCGATTGGCTTCACTGAATTTTCCCCATATAATCCCCGGTACCAAACCCTTCATCAAATAACTAAACCCTTGTGCTACAGCCTGATCCTTTTCTCAACTTATAACGATGATCGTTACTAGACACGAACCGGTTTTCCAAATTTATAGGGAAACAGAGGAGTACCAATTATGTCAAGAAAAATATGCTAAATTGGGGTGGATACCATTTCTGGAAAAATTTACAGGCTGGCACGAGAAGATATCTCAGGAATTTATACAGAGCTATGATGGAGAGATTGCACATATAGGCAATCTACAACTGACAATTAATGAAGCAACATTAAGGGAGGTTACAGGACTGCCTAGCAGAGGAGCCAAATACTTCAAAGGTGTAGGAATTAACAAAGAATTGTGCCAACAATTCTTGAAGGTAGATCATTAGAACCTTGACTGGAAGAAGGGGATCCCTAGGAACTACATCAAAGAAGAATACCATCCAATGATTACCAGTCTTCAACGATTTGTCACATGTGAAGGCAGGTATGCCGTGACCTTCATATATCATCTTAGGCTTTTATTGCATTTTGAAGGAGGTCCTGAAATTGATTTCCCATATTTTCTATGGATGAGCTTGAACAAAATGGTAAGAGGTGTTAAATCCATCTCCAAAACAGAGAAGACTAGCATTTACCATCAGGGTCTCATTAAAATGCTAGTTTTACATGAGCTTAGGAAACAGAGGATTAGTTGGAAAACCCTTATCACACAACACCTTCCCACAGAAAACAAATCTGTGGAGGAAACCCAGCATAGTCCAAAGAAAAGTAAGGAACCCCAAGAGAAGAAGAGAAAGAAGGATAAGACAACTCCACCATCATCTAGGGCAATGAGCCAACATGAAAAAGAAGGGTCCTCTTCCATAGTCAACAAGACTTCTAAAAGCTTCGAATCAAAAGGTAAAAACAAATTAGTAGAGGAGACTTCAATGGTGGCAGTTGAGAAAGAGGACCATCAGAAAATGATGAATAAAAGGAAGCATAGCTCAGAAACTAAAAGTAAATAGTCTGTGGTACAACCCCCTGTCACCATTTCACAATTAGAAAAGAAGAAAAGGAAGCCTGTGAGCATCCCTGATCTGGTACCTCCTTGTAAAAGAACTATGAGGAGCATGGAAAAGAAGGGAAAAACAATAGTCATTCCTCATACACAAGAAGATCCAATCGACCTTACCTCCCCTTCTGAGGATTTACCAATCCAAGATGACATCCCTAGTCTGACCGAGGAGCAAGCCACTATTACTTTATGTGGGATGAGGGAGGAAGTTGAGGAAAGGGAGTGCATCTAGCCAACAATGGTGGAAACAACAAAGGCTTTAACAAAAGAACAAATGAAGAAAAAGATTGGGGAGTTGCAAAAGAAAAATCAGGAACTCCAACAGGAAGTGAAGGAATACCAACTCTTGGACAGGTATATCAAAAAGGAAAATGAGCAGTTGAAGGAAACCAGCCAACAAATTCAATACAACCATGAAAAGACCTCTAACAAGCTCAAGAAGGTATTACGACCCCTACAATATGTTAGGGTCATCAAAAGGGAGCTGAGAGAAGAGGATTCAACCATCAACATCATTGATCCACCAAAGTAAAGAACACAGTCTCAAGTTTTGAAAAAATTTTGGTTTTGTTTTCAGTTGCATGAGGATGTGCAATGATTTTGGCATGGGGGAATGTTGAGACCTGAAATTGACATCTCCATTACCCTATTACACTCTTCACCTATACCTTTTTGGCCTACCTAAATCTTGAGTGAATGATAAGAACGCTACCATTTGCTAGTAATAGGGTCATAAGGTAAAGTATGGTTAATTCATGCATTTTGTGGTTTATTGAGCTAGGGACTTAATATTTCATGTACTAATGCTTTGATTTGTCATATATAAAATTTTCTTTGACATACCATTTGGCGGATGGGATAGTGAGTGTACGTTGAAATAACCTCAATCGGATGGAATTTTCCATGATGTTGTTCGAAGAACACCATAGGTGAAATGTCATGATATGGTTGGCAGGATCATCTCCTTCTTTTCCTTCAAACTTGGGGATGTCTGAATGGAGTTTGTTAGGCATTGAAGGCCATGTGGGGTTGTGCAATATGGGATCATTGGTGAGTTTAGTTAGATCTGGTATGTTGAGGGAAGCTAAATATGGCATATGGGGTGGTGTTGTAGGATTAGGTCCGGCCATAGTGTGAGTGTTCTGAGTACCTGACCCTTGGAGGGGACTAAGTGGTTTTGTACTTCCCCCTTAAGAGGAAGTTGTCCCCCCTCTTCTGTGTAAAGGAGAGTGAGTGGAAGGTGGACCTTGGGAATTGGACCTAAGTAAGGTGGATCCAAGCAAAGTTGATCCCAAGACAATGGCACTCATAGGAGTGTGAGAAGGTGGAGCCGATGAGTTGGCAAGACTAGGAACTCCCCCTAGAATAGGAGGGAGATTTAGCAAGCGTCTGGAACCACGGGGGTTCTGTGGTTACCCTGTGATGTCTGACTAGCTGAGTGAATGTGTGCGAATGGTGGTGAGAGCAATAAATAAACAAGATCCTTTGCTGCAATTCTTGAACTTTACATGATATATATCCAAATCAAATGTAATCAGAAAGGCATCATTCATAAAGTGTTTTGATAAAGAAGAATATATGTGGATAGGTGGGTTTTGTCCACGTGGGGGAACAAAGAAAACAAATGCTCATGTCCTAAAAGATGTAACATCCTTCCTCTCAAAATAGCACTGGACCTTCCAATAGCACTCGACAGTGGGGTCTAAAGCCACCGAAAGAGAAACTAGTGAAGGATGAAGCAATCAGTTATAATGAGGGTTAGAGGGGGCATATCCCAAAAGAACTGACGATATTTCCCAATAGCCACACAAAATCCGATCAAGGTGCAATTGCAACCCACAATTGCCACCTAGGTAGATGTCCTAAAATTTGGTCACTAGGTACCTCAGTCAAAGTGCAACATTTAGATTTTCGGCCTAAGAAATGGGTCATGGGCTGGATCCCATCTAAGAGGTGGGTGCCTCAAGGGGGGACACATAGAACAACCGGGCCTCAGCCTTCAACCATTCATGGGTATCTCCCTACCTCATAAATGCATCGTTCTCAGGTGTGCGTGGCTTTTAGTGTCCATAGTCCCGCATCATGCGCATGTGCGCTTTTCCTGCGTTTCTTGATGGCGCATGTGCACGCACGCCCTGTATAGTCATACCACATCCAGATTTTGTAACTGGTTGTATAGTTTTGGACCTTTTGGAAATGCTTTTTTTGGTAATTTTGGTCCATGGGTGAACTAATAGCTGTTTGAAGATGCTGGATTCCTGTAACCATTTGCAGACGAAATTTCAGTGCTAACACTTGACCTGTCACATACATTATTCATGAATGTGGTATTGTTGATATAATAAGTTTATTTCATTCATCTCAGTTAACATATTTTTGAGCAGTACCCTTTTGGTGGCCTTGTTTTGTCCTGATTTATCCAAATCTATATTGAATTGGAGATTAAGTGTGTGAGGTATTCACTTTTTTCCATTTTCTAAAATACATCTTTAAGCAAGCATTCTGATAAGTTACCAGGCTCTCTTGAGCTGCAACTTAAAGAGACACCTGGAGTGATAACAAGTTGTTCCATTGATTCATTTTCTTTTTCCTTTAATTCTCATCCACCTATTTCATCAATTGTTACATTGATGATTTCCACAACTTTGTTCAACCTCAAATTGTAACACTTGTATTATTTCCTTGTACTTGAGTAACCAACAAGTACTCCTTTGTCCACACAAGAGTCAAACTTTCCCATTCTTCCATCTTCTCTTTTGATGTAGCATTTTCTTCCAAATACTCTGAAGTGCTTCACATTTGTTGGTATTCCTTTCCATAGCTCATAGGGAGTTTTGTTAGTGTTTTTTCTGAGCATTAATCTATTTTTAATGTGAACCGATGTATGCACTACATGTGTCCAAAAGATATCTATCAATTTGGAATCCATTAACATTGTTCGAGCCATTTCCTGTACTACCATGTTCTTTCTTTCAACAACTCCATTTTGTTGAGGTGTCGTAGAAATGGAGAATTGCCTTTTTATTCCATGCTTGCTGAAGTAGTCCATAAATTCCTTTGAAGTGAAATCTCCTCCATTATTATATCTCAAACATTTGATTTTTGAATCCATTTCATTTTCAACCAATTCCTTGTAGACCTTGAAGTTTTCAAAAGCTTCTAACTTATTCCTAAGAAAGAAAACTACAGTCATTCTTGTATAATCATCAACTAATAACATAAAGTATTTATCACCTTTTAAACCCTTCATTGTAGTTGTTCCATCTAGATTAGTATGAATGATTTCCAGTGGACTTGTCGTTGAATATTCTTTTGATTTAGACCTAGTCTTTGTTTTCTTTCCTTGTTGACATTTCTTGCATAAAGTGTTGGTTGGTTTCATAATCTGGGGTATTTCTCTAACTGCTTCCTTTTTGCTGACTTTGACAATGTTATCAAAGTGTATGTTACCCATTATTTTGTTCCATAGCCAAATTTCATCTTCCTTTCCTAGACAACACTTTTCATTTCCAATTTCACTTAGTACATATATGTTGCTTGAAGTTCTTGCAACTGTTTCAATCAATTTTCCTGAACCTTCTTTTCTTATCTCGTACTTTTTTGAATCAAAAGTAACTTTATGAACTTGGTCACACATTTGAATCAAACTCAAAATATTATGTTTCATATCTTCTACTAATAGAACATTTTCTTCCTTGGTATTCTTGTTTCCAATTTTGACTGTGCCTTTTCCAATGATTTTAGTTGAATCACCATTTCCAAAGGAGACTGATCCATCTCTTTCCTTTATTAATGTAAGAAACCTATCTTTATCACCTGTCATGTGTTTTGAACAACCATTGTCAACATACCAACCACGTTTCTTTTGCTTATCTTGTAGAGTGAGTGTGCATTCCTCATTGCTATACTGATTCTTCTTTCTTATCCATGTTATCTTATGAGGTTCATGTATGTGACTGTTGTTGTTTTGTTGTGGTTCTCTAGGAGGAACTATCATTCTGCAATATTTGGCCATGTGTCCAAAGTTGTTACACTTGTAGCATTCCACTTTAGTGCTCAATGATTCAAACTTGTTGTAACTTCTTCTTTTTCTTTCACTAGGCCTTCTTGGATAACCCTTTTGTGTATGACTTTCAAGGTTGTTTATGTTCCTATTGTTAGATCTGAAATTAATAGTTTTTTGTCCAAAATTATTACATGCATAAAATAAACCAAAAAATATATTTTGATACCTGGGTGTTGAAGATATTTTGAAAGGAGTTTCTCTTTTGAATCCTTCTTCTTCCCGAGGCCTATCTATCGGTTGTTGATTCTGAAACTTGAATCTTCTCGATGGAGGAGTGTCCCTATAATCTTCCTTGTATATCTTCATATCCCCTTTGATTTTTTTTGCATAGCTTTTTGGATATGTTTCTTGTTATGTTGTTTTGGATCTTGATCCCTTTTCTATCTGATTGTATCAAATTTCAAACTTGTCATGATGAGGTTTTTGACTGCTGATAATGTCATCCAAAACTTTTGAGTTGTTCTACATATTTTTCTTTTGAAGATCCTTTCTTAATGTGACAATCTCTGCTTCCAATTTTTCTATGATCATGTCTCTTTCTTCTAGCTATTCTTTGAGTGCTTCTTCAATTCTTTTATCTTCTTCTATTTGAACCTTCAAATTTGTGATCATTTGTTCTAGTTTCCGAGTGTCTTCTTTCTTGTCTAGTTCCACTTGTAGATTCTTGTTTTTCCTCTTTTCTCTTCTTATAACTTCTATGGCACACAACAATTCTTCTTGGCAGTCAACTTCTACCTCTTCATATTCTTCTTCGGCCTCTTCATATTCTTCTTCGGTGTCTTCTTTGTCAGAGTCTTCTACTACCATGAATAGAACTCTTTATATCTCACTGTCACTGACTTCATCTTCATCTGATGATGAGTTGTATTCTTTAGTGCATAAGATTTTCTTAAAAACTTTCTTTGTGGTTCATTTTTCTTTATATGTTTGTTTTCTATTTGAGTAATCTTGATCATTCCTCTTATTTTTCTTATGAGAACATTTTTTAGCAAAATTACCAATACCTTCACAATTAAACAAATCAAAGGAAACTTACCCCTATATCTGTCATTGGTTCCCTTGTTCAATCTTCTGACGTAGTTGGCCACTTCTTCATCATATTCCAAGATGTCACTGTTGTTTCTATGTTCTTTTTCATTCCCTTTTTCTTTGACCTTTTGGATTCTTTGAAAGATGCTTCTTTTGTATCTGGATTTTCTTGTTCAATTCTCATTTCATATGATGTGAAGATTCCATGTAGTTCATCCATGTTTCTTGAGTGTAGATCTGCTCTTTCTTCTAGTGTTGATATCTTAGGGTCAAATCTCATAGGAAGAGATCTTAGTGCCTTTTGAACAATTACAGATTCTTTGATTTCTTCATCCAATCCTATGATTTCATTTATTGTTTCATCAACTTGTAATAAATAAGCTGCAATATTCTCATCTTCCTTCATCTTTAGTTGTTCAAACTGACCTCTGTAAGTTTGAAGCTTTGCTGCTTTGAATTTTGAATATCCTTCATAAATAATTTGAATTTTGTCCCAAATATCTTTAGCAGATTTAAAATGTATAACTTTGTTGAATATTGATTCACAAAGACCATTCAAAAGTGCATTTGTGGCTTTGGAATTATTTTGACCGAGTTTTATTTCTCTTTGATTTGTCGAAGGAACTGTTGGTTCTTTGTATCCATCTACAACTAATTGCCAAATTTCAAATCCCTATGCCTGTATATATGTTTTCATCCTTCTTGTCCAAAATGCATACTTTTGTCCATCAAACTATGGTATTCCATTTTTATACATGTTGTTTCTCTCCATGATCTACCTTTCAGTGGTTAAACTGATTTCTCAAGGAACCTGCTCTGATACCAATTGTTGGATTACTAAGAGGGGGGGTGAATCAGTAATAGAGAAATTTAATCCTTTTTCACCATAAAATGCAAGTGTTATATCAATGTAGCATTATCATCTAGTAATTGCAGAGTAAATAAACAATGAACAAATGAGCAATAATACACATACACATTAAACCCGTGCTTTGACATGGAAATCCAAAGAGGGAGAAAACCACATAATTCTTTTTTGTATATGTCTTGAAGAATTACATTCATTGGAAGCACCAACTTCCTCTGTTTTCTAGCTGCAATTGGAAGGAGACTCCAACCCCCTAGTTTCTCGGGCTACAACCTGAGGGAAGATCCAACTCCTCAATTCTCTAGCTACAACCAGAAGGAGGCCATAACCCCCTATGTTCTCCAGCTACAACCAGAAGGTGTCTACAACCACCTATCCTTGCCCCGTCCAACCGCCCTGATGTAGAAGTAGAATGATGGAACCACTGTCACACTATCACTGTGAGATATACCACTGTAACAACATGTACCAATCAACCTGTAATCAACATGTACCATAAACAAGTGCATCAACCATCCATCAACATGTACCAAACAACTGTAATCATCCTGTACCAGAAACAAGTACATCAACCATGCACCAACCTATACCTCAACCTGTACCATCAACGAGTGCATCAACCATGTACCAAATATGTACCAATCATGCATCAAATACACATAAACTATGATTCATCAAGATGTACCAACATCATCAACTATACACCTCGTGTATGTGCCAACTCATCAACTACTTGTCTCAACCATGTACCCAACATGTACCTCAACCAAAATCCCTCATTAATTTCATCATCCAAATATGATTTGTAAATTTGTAATATACTTGGTGTATATGATCACATACCTGCAAACCTTCCTAAACTTTAACAACAAGAGACTAGCATTTTCATCAAACTTTACTTTAGTCTCACATGACTAATTTTGGATTAGTCAAAAACCATAACTTGAAATAATCATAACTATGTAGCTATAATGAATAAAGACCTGAAAATGGTACACAATTTTATTCAGTTTCTTTTGTGAAATTCCTCCAGATTTCACTACTTGGAACCTCTCAGAAAAGGAGTTATAGAAAAAATGACATACCTTGTTGAATTATGGGTTATTCTAGAGAGAGAACTTGTAGATCATGCCCCGCACAAAATATTTTTTGTATGGATCTGAAAATTGTACACAAAAGACTAAAGACTATACTATAACTAATACATTTGGTCTTATTGAATTTGGATCTATTATTAATAATTTATGACATTTTTACCTTAAACACTTGTTTTAGACTAGTTTCAGGACTAGCCACAAACCCTATTTTCCACGGCATGTAAATCCAAAAATAAAAGGACCCCAAAGATGCAATATGTATCACAATTGCTTGGATATGTTTCCTCAATGGCATCCCAGTTTCATATTCTGAATCATTCTAGAAAACATTTATTGCAAAAATGGTGAGATGACCTATAAATGACATACCTTAGAAAGCATCATCAAAAGAATTTATCCTCCCTTGAATTTTGACCTTCTTTACATCATCTTCCCTCTGAAATTTGTCTTAGATATCATTTGGTTACCTCAGTTACCTGTAGATATTCAATATTCTCAAGTGTGATTAAAATGAGAGAGCCTCACCTCTTATTTATACTTTCATGTAGCTTCCTCAAGGGGTTACCTTTTAACCATCTTAACCCACTTTCCTTATTTTAGGGTTAACCCACTTCTAACCACTTGTCCACTTAGTAATTTCTCCATTAACTTTATTATTTAAATAATTTATTTTGTATTCACTTTGACTTATAGTACACTCATCATTTCACTTTATTATTTACCTTCTAAAATCTCTTAAACCACTTTGACTACTTTGACCCTTTGGGGCTTCTAGATGACTCATGAGGGTTCTCCAACTTCATATGGCCATAACTCTCTAACCATGAGGAGTTATGTGACGTTCCACATACCACTAGAAATGGCATGACATGTACTATCCATCTAGAATATTCTTACCTGCAAATATATCAAAATGTATACCATTATCCATCAAACAAACTTGGTTCCATTACCCAAACCTTTGTGCTACCGAAATTTTCTACCATAAATTCTTCAAGGGTTGACGTCAATGACAACCAACCCAAATAATCAACAATTCTTCTTTGATATCAAAGACACCTTGGATAAATTTCACCTCATATTGAGTTTGCATCCCTTTTTCCTTGAAAGTCTCAACTTCTTGTGTTCAACCCCCCAAGCTCTTCCTATCTTGAGAAGGAGAACTTCATTGAATACTACTACTTGTGAGCTTGCCTTTTTGGAGGATTGAAGTGGTGAAGGCCCAAATGGAGGGACTTATTTTCTCGGTTCTGATATGTGTTGTTATAGAAGTTGGTCACCTATGTACTTATGTTGATTACATTAATAGAAATACTCTTTTCTCGTCCAATTATATGTCACAAATATTTGTATTATTTTCCATGGGCATATTTGTTATGCATGTTAATGGATTATGCCCGTTTATATGCTGACATTATATAAAATTTCCATGTGTTTGCATATCTTGGTTGTTGAGGATAAGTTGTAGGTATATAGATTTTGGTCGTGAGTTCAACTGTGGTCTTCTTCAAACATCCAGACGAGATAGGCTTCTAGCCATATCTTGTTAGCATTTTAATTTATAGAGCATACTGGAGATTAGAGTTGATTTATGGGTGTCGTTTCATCTGTTGTGGTTTTCCCCTAGCCATAGAGAGATTTTCCTCGTAACAACATGGGGTATAAATAATCCACTAAGGAAATGCAAATCACTTTGTTTATATTCTGTACAAAATATTTGGATTATGCATGTACAAAATTTGAGAAGAGGAATAGATAGAGAGAGAATGATGATTTGTTGTCATTGTTGCTCTCCAGTGCATGAAAATGCGATGAAGTAGCTATCCATGTTAGTGTGTGTGTTTGTGTGTATGTGCAATGTTTAGAATTGTATATATGCAACAAGTTTGTGCATGAAAATGTAATAACATCACCAAACTTTGAAATTTGCAAAATTGGGTGACATCGTTAGAAACATGTAACTTGGAATATTAGTGCATTTATGAAAAAACGTCAATATGCCACACTCATCTTCACTAAATTCATTCACTACAATATCCATCACATGTTAATGATTTTGAAATATTACTCACCTCTAATAAAAAATCAAATGTGTGCCCATACTTGGAAAATTTCAAGGGGGGATTTCTCATTAGTGTAGTTACTTTAGTTATGGACTTAGTCAATCTCTAACTCCTTTCAAGATCAACATCTCCATTTAGGATGAGTTCATCCCAATAATTTCATTATTAGTTCTTCTTCCAAAAAAACCTAGTATATTTGATATTTCTAGTTGAAATTAAAATATACATTTGATGTGTCCTTTTGACATAGTGGAGGACTACATCACTCTACCATATACTAGAAGAAAATGAGTTATTTAATCACTTCCTTTAGTCTATTGGGTTAATCTTGATACAATCAATGATGAGTTTACCATTGGTGGTTTACGAGCCCATGGTATTTTCCCTTGGGATTATATGTGATGAAGCATATTTAAAGGCTTGAAGAACTCCATTGTAAAATGCCTCATGTGTCCTGGTGTTTATGTTGGATCATGTCGTCATTGATGCCAATGGTTTGATTGATTGATGTCATTGATTGATGTCAAGTGATTGATTGATGCCAAAGGATTGATTGATTGATGATTGATGTAATGAAATATGTATTGTCATTGATGAGAATGCATAGATGAAGATGGATCAATGAGTTGTCATTGATATGATGAAGATGGATCAATGAGTTGTCATTGATACATGATGAAGATGGATCAATGTGGTTTCATTGGTATATGATGCATTGTTGAAAAAAATGTATAGATGACTCATTATTGCCTTATCATGATTTATAATGTGCACAAATCGATGAACTCCAAAGTTGTCCCCTTATGGTGAAATGCCTCATGGGAAGATGCTTTGTGGATTGAGTTTTCCTAGAAGAATGGTTGGAGGACCCATGCTCTCATTATTGTATTATCATGATTGATAAGGTGCACTAATGGATGAACTCCAAAGTGGTCCCCTTATGGTGAAATCCCTCATGGGAATATGCTTTGAGGATTGAGTTATCCTAGAAGAATGGTTGGAGGACCCATGCTTGTATGTGGAATAATGAGATGAAGATCAAGGAAATTGTTGGTGAAACTATCCTACATGGATAGTGCTTGTCATGCCATTTCTGGTGGTATGTGGAATGTCACATAACTCCTCATGGTTTGAGAGTTATGGCCTTACGAAGATGAAGGACCCCCACATCAAGGCTTGAAGCCCTCAAGGTCAAAGAAGTCAAAGTGACCTAAAAGAAGAAATCATTATTTAAATGATAAAGTAAAGTGACAAAGTCAAGGTGGATTATTTAAATAATAAAGAGAAGTGACAAAATCAAAAAATGATAAAGTAAGGTGACAAAATCAAGAAGGAATATTTAAATGATAACGTATTGGAGAACTTTCTATTTATGGAAAGTGGTTAACCCTAAAATAAGGAAAATAGGTTAAGTGACCTAGAAATGGGTTAATATTATTTAAATGATAAAGTAAAGTGACAAAGTCAAGGTGGATTATTTAAATAATAAAGAGAAGTGAAAAATTCAAGAAATGATAAAGTAAGGTGACAAAATCAAGAAGGAATATTTAAATGATAAATTATTGGAGAACTTTCTATTTATGGAAAGTGGTTAACCCTAAAATAAGGAAAATAGGTTAAGTGACCTAGAAATGGGTCAAGTGACCTAAAAACGGCTCAAGTGACCTAGAATGGGTTAAGTGACCTAAAAATGGGTCAAGTGACCTAAAAATGGGTCAAGTGACCTAGAATGGGTTAAGTGACCTAAAAGTGGATTAAGTGACCTAGAGGATGAAAGTATAAATAAGATAGCAATGGTCTCTTGTATATCATCCTTTTTGTGGATCAATGGAGAGATTCTTGTGAGAATATATTTTGGAGTATTGATGGAGAGCTTCTTGTGAGAGCTTCTTGAGAATTTTTGGTGTGAAACACTTGAGAATATTGAATATCTATAGGTGACTGAGGTAACCAAAGGATATCTAAGCCAAATTTCAGAGGGAATGTGAAGAAAAGAGGTTCGAAATTCAAAGGAGGATAAATTATTTTCATGATTCTTTCTAAGGTATGTTATTTATAGGTCATCTCACCATTTTCACAATAACTTTGTTTCTATAATGATTCAGACCGTGCTGTTGATATTCCATTGAGGAAAAATATCCAAGTATCCATTTTAAAAAATTCATCTTGTGGGTAATTGTATTTTTGGAGATACACTCCATGAAAAATAGGGTTTGTGGCTAGTCCTAAAACTAGTCTAAAACAGGTGTTTCGGGTAAAAACGTCATAAATTCTTCATAACAGATCCAAATTCAATGAGACCAATTGTTTTGGTTATATTACATTCTTTCGTATGTTGTGTAATAGTTTCATATTGATTGAACAAATATTCTGTGCGATTCACGCTCTACAAGGCCGCTCTCTAGAATAAGCCAGAATTCAACAAGGTATGTCAGTTTTTCTATAAATCATTTTATGAGAGGTTCCAAGTAGTGAAACCTGGAGGAATTGCATAAAACACATTGAAGAACATTGTGTACCAGTTTTAGATATTTATTCATTACAGGTACAAAGTTATGATTAGTTCAAGTTAGGGTTATTGACTAATCCAAAACTAGTCATGGTTGAGACAAGCAGTTGATGAGTTCGCACATACATGAGGTGTATAGTTGATGATGTTGGTACATATTGATGAGTAGTTGAAACATGATTTTATATACTTGGTACATGGTTGGATGCACTTGTTTATAGCACAGGTTGATTACAGGTTGTTTGGCACAGGTTGGTGCATGGTAGATGCACTTGTTTATTGTACACATTGATATCTATTGAGGATTTTTGCCTCATCTCAGTTGGTGCTGAGGGTGTAATATGAGTCTTGCATTATATAACGGGTGCTCTTGTAGAGTTATACTCTATTCAATTGTTGCTGAAAAACCCCAAGGATTGTAGTCCGTAATAAAAACAAAATTGTACATACATCTTATGTTCTTTGTGTTCCTTGTGGTGATGACTTGTTGATGATATATGTTGTTGATATGTGTTTAAATTTAACTGGTTATATGAAAGAAATGAGTAATGAGTTAATTGTGATTGTTAACTAAGGAGTTTTGGGAAAAAGAGCCCTACATGGTTCACACCACCCCCTCTCAGTGTAGTCGGTGTATCCAACAATTGGTATCAGAGCGGGCCTTCACTACAAGCCTTAACAAGCTTGAAGGAGATCCATAGACACACAAATGGATGAGGAAATACCAATACTTGATGAGGAAAAATATTCTACTTGGAGAATAGAGATGAGAGTGTTTTTGAAGACAATGGGAGCAGCTATTTGGAAGGCAGCCATTGGTGGATCAGTTCTGTTGAAGAATAAGTCAATGTTTGCAGCTCAAAGGGAAGGAAAGAAGAATGATGCATTGGCTCTCAATACCATTATTAGTGGACTCTCAAGCCCTATCAAAGAAAGCAAGGAACAATGCACTTCCGCCAAGGATCTATGGCTAAATCTAGAGGAGACATATCAAAGCAAGAAGGAGAAGGAAGATATTGAAGACCACTCCATCAAGATTATCAAAAGTAAAGAATCTCCAAAAACCCTTGATTCTATTATTTCTAAATGTGATCTTGAAAACATTTCAAGTGAATATAGCACAAAGGAAGATCCCAAAATTATTTCAAATGAAGATATAGAATCTCCAAAGACTCTTGATTGCAATGATTCAAAATGTGATGATGTTGAATTTTTCTCAAGTGAAGAAGATGATCTAGAAATAGTTTGTGTAAATTTTGATGGTAGTTATCCCATGGAAAGAATAGAAGAAGATCTATTAGAACTTCAAAAGGAAGTTGAAGAGGGTTTATATAGATACAGAAGTGATCATTTTTATACACACTATAGCTATCTTTCAGATAACACTAAGAAGTTTCTTAGGAGGAGTCAAAGGCACATCTTGAAGTTAAAGGGAATGCTCAAAGAACAAGAAGAGAGCAATAAGACTAAATTGAAAGAAAAGGAAGAAGAGATCACAAGACTAAAGAATGAAAAAGAATATATGAAGGTAGATGATGATATTAGAAAAAATTTTGAAATTATTATTCATCTCAAGACCCAAATTGAAGAAGCCAAAAGGGTAAAAGAACTTTTGAAGAATCAAATTAATGAAAAGGAAGAGTCATGTGATAAGTTAGAAGCTGAAATTGTTGATCTTAGAAAGAAAGTGGAGAAGTCAAATAAATTCTTGAATAGCTCAAAAATCTTGGATGAGATCTTGGAAAGTCAAAGATCACCATATGATAAATCAGGTCTTGGATACAAAGAAGAAGCTACACATTTTGAAGCAAGCACCTCAAAATATCATGAGGTAAGTCCATCAAAGAAGGAAGACAATGTTGCAAAGCAACCATCTACACAAGGCAAGGAAAATTTCAAAAGAACAAAGCAAGGAAGACATCAAGAAGCTATCTTGGGACGCCAAAGAAAAGGTATGAAAGTATTTTTCATGGGCACTGTTATTCATGTAATGAATATGGTCACAAAGTTTTTTAATGTAGATCTTATGAAAGAAGATATAATGAAAGATTTCATAACACCATAAGTTGTTGGAGATGTGATAAAGTAGGACACATTGTTGTTCACTGTAACACCATGAGATGCTACAACTGTAGTGGATTTGACCACAAATCCTAGGAGTGTTGGAACACAAGAAGAAAGTCCATGATGAGGACTTCACATAGCATGGCTAGAAGAAGGAATGAAGTAAGGAAGGGAGACATATTTGAAAATATGAATGCTCAGAGCTCAAGTCCTGAGGAGCAAGGACATCTACAGAAGTGGGTGAAGAAGACAGAGCAGCCAGAACAGAATGAAAGACTAAAGGGAAGTTCAAAAATGTCATCTACTAAGGCATACGTAGGTGACAGTGGTATCAATTGCGTACATATGTAGGCTGACCTTGTATAGGTCACGTACATACGTGAGTTGTCTGTGCAGCAGGCCGCGTGTATGTGGTGAAGCCTAAGGAAAAGGGCTATGCACAGGGATTTCAATTTGATGTGATGGTATAACTCTGTGATGCAGGGTATGACATGGCTTATTGCAGGTTCTGACACTGTTTGCTGCAGGTTTTCATGATTCTATATTGGATTATGTAAGGTGATGATGTAAAATAAAATCTTGGGTGCATGGCACTAACCCATGAGTATGGATTGATGCATTTTCTGTTGAATAACAATGTTGGTTATGACAGTGAAGTTATGACACCTTGGTTATGTGATATATCTTGATGATGTATTGGAAGCTTACTTGTTGGAAAGCTTGATGCATGCATTTAGCATATGGATGGGATACACATTGGGACATGTGGTTGGTGATTTTATGAGGTGATCATGTTGTACACCATTGATGATTCATAGCTTGATCTATAATTGATACATGTTTGGCACACTCATAGATGGAATATGCTTGATGATACTACACCATTGGTACTACTTAATCAACACAACAATTGGTATTTGTTTAAGATACATGATTGTGGCACTTGGTTCATGATGGAGACATATCATGAGTAATATGACACATGGTTGGAATATTGGTAGATGCACATGGTTGGCATATCGGTAGATGCACATGGTTGGCATATTGGTAGATTCACATGGTTGGCATATCGGTAGATGCACATGGTTGGAATATTGGTGGATGCACATGGTTGGCATATTGGTAGATGCACATGTTGGCATATTGATAGAGGCATATGATTGATACATTCCATGGATGATATCTTTTGGAGCATTGCATGATGTTGATGTACATAGGTGTTGTGCATGATGAGCACACATTTTTGTACAGGATGTGCTTGGTTGATATTTTGCTCATGATTCTTTATTTCATTGTTGACATATCTTTTGCTTCATGATGCTTGGTATAGCATGAGTTTGATGCATGAACAGGTCCAAGGATCGTTATATGGTAGCACATTGTTCATATCGTAGAGAAGATAGGGGAGACATGCCCATAGGGGGAGTCATTCTTCTTCCCATGATTCTAGGAGGATATATTTATCAAATGTATACCTAGAAAAGAGCCCTATATTTGAATAAAGAGCACAGAGGCATAATTCCAAGAGGAGAGATGGTCACAGGGGGAGTATGTTCGATGTATTTTCAGCATTACATCAAATTGATATCCCTTGTTCAAAAGGGGAGATATTATTCAGAGGAATATCAAAGGCACTCAGACCAGGGGAGCAACCCCAAAGAAATTTCAAGCAGGGGGAGCAGCCCCAAGAGGAAAATGGCCCTTTTCCATTGATGTCAAAGGGGGAGAGATAGTCGCATTGATGTGATTGATGATTATTGATTGGGAGAGATAGTCACATTTGGGAGAGATAGTGACATTGATTATTGATGTAGAACATGCCTTATCTACATGTTGACATCAATAATTGGTAATTGGTGTTAACATCAATATTGGTATTTCCATCAATGCCAAAGGGGGAGATTGTTGGATCATGTTGTCATTGATGCCAATGGTTTGATTGATTGATGTCATTGATTGATGTCAAGTGATTGATTGATGCCAAAGGATTGATTGATTGATGATTGATGTAATGTAATATGTATTTCCCTTGATGAAAATGCATATATGAAGATGGATCAATGAGTTGTCATTGATACATGATGAAGATGGATCGATGTGGTTTCATTGGTATATGATGCATTGTTGGAAAAATGTATAGATGACTCATTATTTTCTTATCATGATTGATAAGGTGCACAAAAGAATGAACTCCAAAGTGGCCCCCTTATGGTGAAAGCCCTCACGGGAAGATGCTTTGCAGATTGATTTATCCTAGAAGAATGGTTGGAGGACCCATGCTCTCATTATTGTCTTATCATGATTGATAAGGTGCACAAATGGATGAACTCCAAAGTGGTCCCCTTATGGTGAAATCCCTCACGGAAAGATGCTTTGAGGATTGATTTATCCTAGAAGAATGGTTGGAGGACCCATGCTTGTATGTGAAATAATGAGATGAAGATCAAGGAAATTGTTGGTGAAACTATCCTATATGGATAGTGCTTGTCATGCCATTTCTGGTGGTATGTGGAATGTCACATAACTCCTCATGGTTTGAGAGTTATGTCCTTAAGAAGATGAAGGACCCCCACATGAAGGCTTGAAGCCCCCAAGGTCAAAGAAGTCAAAGTGACCTAAAAGAAGAAATCATTATTTAAATGATAAAGTAAAGTGACAAAGTCAAGGTGGTTTATTTAAATAATAAGGAGAAGTCCCCCAAGGTCAAAGAAGTCAAAGTGACCTAAAAGAAGAAATCATTATTTAAATGATAAAGTAAAGTGACAAAGTCAAGGTGGTTTATTTAAATAATAAAGAGAAGGGACAAAATCAAGAAAAGATAAAGTAAGGTGACAAAATCAAGAAGAAATATTTAAATGATAAAGTATTGGAGAACTTTCTATTTATGGAAAGTGGTTAACCCTAAAATAAGGAAAATAGGTTAAGTGACCTAGAAATGGGTTAAGTGACCTAGAGGATGAAAGTATAAATAAGATAGCAATGGTCTCTTGTAGA
>JASDQU010012259.1:96253-108800 GCA_032191745.1 Picea mariana
GGAATATTTAAATGATAAAGTATTGGAGAACTTTCTATTTATGGAAAGTGGTTAACCCTAAAATAAGGAAAATAGGTTAAGTGACCTAGAAATGGGTTAAGTGACCTAGAGGATGAAAGTATAAATAAGATAGCAATGGTCTCTTGTAGATCATCCATTTTGTGGATCAATGGAGAGCTTCTTGTGAGAATATCTTTTGGAGTATTGATGGAGAGCTTCTTGTGAGAGCTTCTTAAGCATTTTTGGTGTGGAACACTTGAGCATATTGAAGATATATAGGTTATTGAGGTAACCAAAGGATATCTAAGCCAAATTTCAGAGGGAAGGTGAAAAAAACAGGGCCGGAATTCAAGGGAGGATAAATTATTTTCATGATGCTTTCTAAGGTATGTTATTTATAGGTCATCTCACCATTTTTGCAATAAATTTGTTTCTATAATGATTCAGAATGTTATATTGATATGCCATTGAGGAAACATATCCAAGTATCTGTGGTAAAAAATTCAGCTTGTGGGTCATTGTATTTTTGGAGATACACTTCGTGGAAAATAGGGTTTGTGGCTAGTCCTGAAACTAGTCTAAAATGAGTGTTTCGGGTAAACACATCATAAATTATCCACAACAGATCCAAATTCAGTGAGACAAATTGTGTTGGTTATATTATATTCTTTAGTATGTTTTGTAACATTTTCAAATCGATTGAACAAATATTCCATGCGAGGAATGCTCTACAAGTTTGCTCTCTAGAATAAGCCAGAATTCAGCAAGGTATGCCATTTTTGCTATAACTACTTTTCTGAGAGTTTCCAAGTAGTGAAACCTAGAGGAATTGCATTAAAAACACTGAAGAACATTGTGTATCAGTTTCATATATTTATTCATTAGAGGTACAAAGTTATGATTAGTTCAAGTTAGGGTTGTTGACTAATCCAAAACTAGTCATGGTTGAGACAAGCAGTTGATGAGTTCGCACATACATGAGGTGTATAGTTGATGATGTTGGTACATATTGATGAGTCATTGTTGATGATTAGTTGACACGTGATTGGCATATACTTGGTACATGGTTGGATGCACTTGTTTATGGTACAAGTTAATTACAGGTTGTTTGGCACAGATTGGTGCATGGTTGATGCACTTGTTTATGGTACAGATTGATATATGTTGAGGATTGTTGCCTCATCTCAGTTGGTGTTGAGGGTGTAAGTTGAGTTTTGCATTATAGAGATGGTGCTCTTGTAGAGTTGTACTCTATTCAGTTGTTGTTGAAAAACCCCAAGGATTGTAGTCCATAATAAAAAGAAAATTATGCATACATCTTGTGTTCTTTGTGTTTCTTGTGGTGATGACTTATTGATGATATATTGTTGATATGTGTTGACATTTAACTGGTTATAAATAACAACAATGAGTAATGAGTTAATGGTGATTGTTAACTAAGGAGTTTTGGGGAAAAGAACCCTACACTGTTCACACCCCCCCGCCCCCCCCCACACCCTCTCAGTGTTGTCAGTTTGTCCAATAGTTTAGCCAACTTGAATAAGGTCAATAAAATATACATCTTGAGTGTCATTTTTCCCAGTCAAGAGTTTCCAATATAAATTTTGGCTCTTTGTTTTTTTCTTGTGCCTATCTATGTGTTATTTAGGTCTCTTAGAATTAATATTATAATCGCAAAAGTCCATATATAATCTTCCATCAAAATTTGGGTTTAACTTTCAATAAACTAAAATAATTGTTTAAAATATAGCTTTAAGATATTTTCTTTAAAATTTATGTATTGTCTCATTGAATCTACAAATCTTTTAGAAGATGAATGTGATCTCTTCATGGAGAAAACCTTTTTCATTAGTGTAACCAATGAACCTTCTTGTAGAAGTAAAACGTTCTTGAATATATATATATATATATATATATAAAGTTCTCTATAAACATGACTGAAAGATACATTTTGAAAGATACATTTTTAAAGGAACTTTTTATTTGATTGATATTTGCCCTATTATCTTATTAGTTAACTTCTTATTTCATTGATATTTTTCATATTTCCTTATTAGTTCAATAAACATTTTTTATCTCCTCTACTATATACCACTTTATCCTAGGGAAAATACAGTTTTAGCCCAATTTGATAAAGTTTCACAAGTTTGTATCTAGTTTCTTACTTCTTGTATTGTATATCCATATTTTATGTCAATTTTCTCAACAAGCTTTTCAAGGTCAACACAACAAATTTTTTCCCATCAAACAAAATTTGTCGCTTTGATATTCAATTATTATGTCATATGAACATAATAAATGCATAACACAATATAAATATTAAAAATATAAATAAAGTTTTAACGTAATTTCATATGTACTATATAAAGAATGATATCCTAGTTCAAAACATTTACCATGAGTCAAGAAAACATCATATTATTTGTAGAGCACACACGGGCCTTTGTTAATCATGATGAACAGAAAACAACTTTATAAAATTGTTGTACATATGAGTTGGATTTGAAATTGAATGTTAGAAGATGAAGGATAAAAAAATTAAAATTAAAATTTGAATTGGGGCACACAAAGGTCTTTGCTAATCACGACTTTCTTAAGTAATTATAATATAATGTTATATACGTAAGTTAGGAATAAATACATAAGTAAAGAGATATCAATAAAGTAGTAAGATCAGAAAAATAAACACTATAGTAAATGAATTAATAGTTAATAAAAACATATGTACTTTTATGAAAGGTAACAAAGCACTCTTTTTGAGACAATTTATTCGGGTGATTTTTATTGTAAAAACTCATTTTATTTTTCATTCTTCACATAATATTTATAATGACTATTTTTCATATATTTGAGTAAATTTAAACGTGAGCATCTTAGTATTATAGCTTCATTCAAATTGAGGGAAACTTGAAAGTTGTCAATTGGCATCCATTTGTAATCTATACAAGTCATTGCCACCATACCAATCGTACATCACAGGTTGTTGTACCAGTTGCCATAGTCAACTTATGAACTTATGAGTTGAAGCAAGTTCAAACATAACTCAAGGAGATTAAAAGGAATCGTGATGAGATAACGTAAGATATAAATGAACTAAAGGCACTCATGACAAGGATTTCAGGCAATGTTAATTCTCTACATACAACAATCCACAACTAAGTTCTTTAAGTACAACTAATACACAACCAAGTTTCACAATTACAACTAATCCACAACCAAGCATGCCTATAAATGGCTTAGTGATCGTCAACCACAACCACCCTATATAAATCTACCAATACTTGCATACCTAATGAGGGAAAAATCAGAGTTATCAAAGTTCGATGGGAATGAGAAGCAAAGTGTGGCCTGGTTTAAAAAAATGGAAGTATACTTTGACATACATAATATCACAGATGGCGATGAAAAAATCAAGCACTCCTCCATGAATATTGAGGGAAACGTGTACAATTGGTACATATGGTGGAAGAAGTCAACCCATTCATATGGTTAGGATATATTTAAGAATGATTTCTTTAAAAGATTTGAAGGTATCTCCGAGGATAATGTTTTGGAGAACTCACCAAACTTCAACAAAAAGGTAACGTGGAAAAATTCACACATGATTAGGAAGAAATGGGTAAGAGAGTACCCACATTATCAAAAAAATAATTAATTCGATCATATTCAAACTAACTAAGCCACGTTTCCAAAACAAGTTAAAAATGTGTAATATTACATCCATGTAAAAGGCTAGGTGTAAGGAATAGGATTCTTGATTAGTATAAACCGGATGTTGATTATTGAGAGGAGAATGGAGGCGGAAGGCACATGGTGAGTGTCTAGAGTTCTACATGTGTTGATGGTACACTATTCTCTGTTAGGAGGGTGTTCGACGGGTACAGGACTACAATGATATATTCATAGATGGGATGACAAAGCACCCTGTAGTTTCAAAAACCAGGGAAGATCTATCTGTGACAGTAAAGAAGACCTTTAAGGATGTTGTGGTGGGGATTTCGGACTCACGGGGGGAAGATTTAGAAATGGGTGGTGTAGGTAATGGGCAGATGGATCCAAAGGATCGTTATGACAAGGGGACAAACAAGAAAAAGAGGGTAAGCATATGAAAAATGTTTGTATGGACAAAGTAAGTGAGAACACCCGATATGAGGTTAGCTCGGTGGGCATCAGAAAATACATCCAATTGATGAAATACCATGCACTTATTGGGAAATTTACAGGTATTTTCCCCTTAGAAAGTGTTATCACACTAAATTGCCTTGGGTTTTTAGTTTGTTTTTATCCTTTTTAAGCCTTAGATTTTAATTTTTTAAGTTTCATCCTTCTAAAGTTTATGTTTGTTAGGTCCCCTTGATAAATAAAGTTTTGAGTCATAGCTCTAGCTTGATCCTCAAATTGATTTTTGGACTTAGAACCCTTTTTGTTCATGACTTAAATTTTGGACCCCTTCATGATTTGTCACTAGGATTGATCCCTCCCCTCCCATGACTAGACTGATGTGACACACCATTCTCCTCACTCATGACCTCGTGGGCATGCCTTTCTATCCTTGCTTACCTATCCAATCATTTTTTAAATTGGAGTGATGCCCACTCATCAGGCGGTTTCGTAGCGCCTTTCCCGTTCATCATGATTTCCACCATGAGTTATGATTACCACGACTGATGTCATGTTCCTTGTTTTCAGTGCTAGGAGTTGGTTAAAGATACCTCCAAGATCTCGTATTTACGAGCCCTGATAACGGTTTATGATTTGAAAATTCAAGAATGTTTCACTTCTCAAACTCATAGTTCTGACCAGGCAACAATGGTGCGACCAAATCTGATGCTGAGGTAGATTTAAGGGACGAAAAGTTCGTGACTTCATCCTGAGATTTCGTTGAAGCTTCAAACATGTGTCTACTCCACAGGTATCATGTGTTGCCTCCTCTGCACATTAGTTTTCATAAAGAATTAGCACTCAGAGTTTGGTTTATCGGGCTTGCACAGCTGTAAGGGAATCATTTTCGCATCATATCCTTGTCTCCTCCCTTTTCAAACCTGTGAACTTCATTTGCTTGTATTAAAGTCTGACTACATCTGCTTGCCATATCTACTGAGGCTACAAGCATATAAACAGTTTATCCTCTGCATACGCGTCGCTCTACCCAGAGGCGTTGCTTAATCGCTCTCTGTCTCCCCTGCTTCCTTTCATTTTTGAGTTGAGTGTTTTTAACCAGCTACAAAAGGCCAATTGCATATTACCCCCTCATTGTCTAAACTCTCAATGCCTACACAAATCTAAGGGTGGGATTCCCACAGTCAAAACTTGGCTTACTAGCACCAGTCTGTTTAAAAAGGTCATCCTTGTACATTTGAAGCCCGATTTTAAGTCTTCCTGGTTATTACTACCCCATAAACCTTAAGAATCTCTCATTCTAAGCCATGGAGACTCCTCAATTGAAGAATACACACAAAGGGGGCAAGGTGGTTAGGACAGAACCTGTGGATATGCATCTTTTTTATACATAGCCCATGGCAAGAGAGGTCTTTCAAAGAGTGGGATGTCTCTCTTTTTGCTAGAATATGCAAAGAGGCCATCCAGAGGTGACAAGACAACTTTCATTACATTTTGATGGCAAGAGAACCAGGGTTGGGGATTTGAAATTTGAGGTGACTGAAGCCTCTATCTCAATTGCAACAGGAATCCCTATTACAGGTGAAAAGTGGTTCAAAGCCATGGATTTGAGTTCAGCCTATGCCAAAGATTTCTTTATACCTGAACATCAAGCCAGTGATTTGTCTAAAGGTGTGCCAAGGAATCAATTGATTGAACAATTTGACAGGATATAGAAGATCATCCAAAGATATTTTACATGTGAAGGGAGATTTAACACATTGTACCAGTACCATATAAGGCTTTTGCTTCATTTTACTAGTAAAGTTGAAATGAATATTCCCTATTACTTGTTAAGGAGCATAGGTAATATGTCATACATGATTCAATCCAAGTTTAAGGATGTGGATACTAGCTTTTTCCACTCTGGATTAATCAGAATGCTAGTCTCTGAAGAATTGAGTAAGAAAGAGATTTCATGGGAACATTTTGTTGTTGCTTCTCACTTCAAGTTGGATCTAGCATCTACTCCTGAATCACATAATGCAAGTCCTTTATCACCCACCAGTGTTGTTAAAGCAAGGACCAGTAGGAAGAGAAAGGGCAGAGCCCCTGTTCAAGTTTCAGAGGTCAGCAAGTAGGTCACAAGAGTTGAAGAGGAAGCTTTTCCTTCCCCACAAAGGGATTTTTCACCACCTCCTCCACTAGGGTTAGAAGAGGTTCCTTCTTCTACCAAAACTACATCCAAGAAAGGGAAGAAGCTAAACTTCCCCTCTTCTCCTCCAGCAGTCAATACCAAGGGCAGAATACCTTTCACAAGATCATCAATTCCTAGGGAAGTTGTTGAAGAACAATCTCTACCAGAAATCCTTGTACAAAAGAAGAAGGGTAAAGGCATTGAAAATCCTGTGGAAAGAAAAGAGGAAACCCTTGTGTAAAAGAAGAAAGATAAAATCAAAGCCACCAAGAAGCCTGATGAAGTAGACAAGGCAATTCCTATGCAGGTGGAAGAGGAGATCGAGAAAAATCATGTTGAGACTATGCATGTCACTTCTCCTTCTGATAATCATACATTCAAAAGATTGATTAGGCAACTTAGGGATGCAAGAAAAGAGGTGGCTCAGTTGAAAACAGAGGCCATGTCTGACAGGGTGAAAATGAAAGAGCTCATGGATGGCTACATCCATACCCTTGACTTGGCAAGGTTTGCAACAAGAAAGGCCCAACCCCTTCATAGGCAGCTCCAAAACCTTTATAGGCAGAATAAAGGTTTTCAATCTCAGAACAGGAAACTCAAGGCATAGTTGTAGCATTTTCAAGATGAAGTAGCTCAAAGAAACTTGCAGGTATTGGTTGAAGTTTCCATTGAGAAAGAAACACCAGCAATCAAGGAGAGCACAACCCCACTAAAAAATCTTGTCATTGCTAAGAAGAAGAAGTCTGTTGTGCCAAATGAAGATCCACCTTCTACCAGAAAGAGTGTGAGTTTAAGTGTCAAGGTAAAAAAATAGCTGGTGAAAGGTGAGCCCCATTTTTGAGGATGGTTCCTTTTTTGTGAGGATTAACTGATATTAAAATATTATCTCTGCCACCTATACAGTATTTTAAGCACCGATTCTCAAAGTTTTGGGCTTTTTGTGAAGTGCTAACTCCCTCAACAGTAAAATCAGACATTTCGTAGTGCCTTGGCGCTATGGAATAGTCTATTTCGGTATTACACTGGTATGCTACCTATAGTGTTTCCATGTCACCTGAAGATAATGGGTTTGACACTATGCAAGGTCACTACTTGCTCTACACATGTTCAATATTGGAGGTGTTGCGTTTTTGAAAGCGCTACCTAAACTTTGCACACAGACGCACAGTGGCACTACGTAAAATTCTCTACCCAATATCTGGTAGAGAACAAAGTTTGCACACACACACAGCACAGTGGTGCTACGTAAATTTGCTACCTAATATTTCACAGAGGGCAAAGTTTGCACAAAGAATATGAGGGTTCGGCACTACCTTTTCTACTTGTCCAGTTTTGAAGTGCGCTACTCAGATTGCTACCTAAAGAAGCTACCAACAGACACCAGGGATTCAGGAGGACCAAGCTAACAACTTTTTGGATAGCTGATGATGGAGAAGATTGTAGAAACAACAGCTGGCATCATGAGGACAACCACATGCTCCTGAAAGACACATGGAAAACAAGGAGCTGCGCAACAAAAGGGATTCAAATCAGTTTGAAGTTTGGTTGGATTATTCACCAACTTTTTCCTATTTTATTTCATAGGTTGTTAGCCAAATTGTTAGATAAAATAAATTCTTAGAGATTTTCAAGGGAAGGAGGCTAGCTCGTACCTCCATCTGTTGCCTCCCTTTTTTTATAAATAGATAGATGAAATGATTTAGTAGGTTTGGATGGTTGAGCAAGGCTCCCTTAGTCTGTAATATTTTGATGAAGTGACTGTGAACTGGCTATGTATTGGATTTAAGACATTTTGGTTAATAGAAATCAACTTCTCTTTCAACTTATCTGCTTCTGATGCTAAATGTTCATGCTTTGAATGATTCACATGAATGGTTGTGGTGATGTTATGGTGGATGTTTGATCATTATATTATCATGATGTTTATTTAACTTCCTTAGTTTCTGAGTTCAAGAAGATCTTGTGTTAAGAAACTTTTTTCCTTAGGCTTTTGTAGACCTGATCTTTACAGCAACCCCTACATTCCTCTTATTCAAGTCTTCCCTCTTTTCATATTCAATCCCAATTAATGATTGAAGTTATCCAGGTCCTTGATTGCTGGTGCATGCTAGCCCTATTTTCTGAGCTGGAACATTATCACTTTGAGTCTCTTTCCATTTGACCCTTTAAAGCACTCTTACATTCACATATAACTTGATGGGTACTGGTCTTGCCTTCCATGCAATCTGAAGTAGATTCCTAGTGCTAACATAAAGGGAATTGCTAATATGAATCAAATCTTGTTGGAATGTGAAAGGGGAAATATATCTATAGTTAGGATCTAAGGGTTTCTTCACCATCATAATTTCCCCAATAGAGGAAAGAGACAAAGTTTTTGAAGAGGGACCTTATTTATTCAACTTGGTTTGTCTGCATATGAGGTACTAGACAAAAAGATCTGTCACAGAGAAGGAAGATTTCACAACAAATCTGGTATGTATTATATTATACTCACTACCACGAGAGTTCTGGGACCACGAAACCCTGGAGGGAATTAGTAATGCACTTGACTCTTTCATCAAATTCTCAGAGGTAACCAAATCATCCAAGTACATTTCTTATTCCTGAATGCATGTTTACATGAACGTAGCAAGATCCCTTCCATAATTAATCATAGTTTTGTATCAAGATAGTGACTGGAATTAGACCCTAGACTATTGTTACACATTATTTTGGTCACCCCAGTGATCAAATCACTACATGTGCTTAACTCACTTATATGTTCCCTGACAATATTAAAAGAGACTTTCTCCATGAGAAAAGTGGTTTGTTTTTCCTCCCTCAAAAACTATGAAAAGGAAGATCTTCGCACCCTGTTATATGCTTGGCGTGTGACGATGCTTGATCATCACACTCTGCACCAAAGATGGATTGTGTCGTCATCGCAGGCCGCCTTTGCATAGGGTGCAACGATGCTTAAGCAAGGAAAAAGTCAAAATTCACGAATGTTCTAGAAAGGAATATTCTAGAAGATGAGGTGGCCTCCGATCGGTTTGGATCTTACTTGCTTCTCTAATTTAGTGGGATCATCCTAATCTCCTCATCCATCCCTCTTTCACCCTATATAAAGAGGGATCTCTCATGGAAAAGGCTAAGGTTGAAAAAGATAAGGTTTGCAAGGGCTTGCACATGCATGAAGAGTTCTACTACAGATTATACTTGAGAGCTTTGATTAGTTCTATAAGTCAGATTGTGGATCTTCTTCATCAAAGGAATTGGAGTAAAGGTGTGTGTGTTGGAGAAAAGAGCCATTGAAAGGGACCTTGCAACATCAAGGCATGGGTTGTATTCTCCACTTTCCATTTAATATAATGCAAGAATACATTTCTTCCCTATAAAAGTGTCTTAGTTGTATTGTGTAACTCCTTGATTTTATACATAGAATTCATTGGAATATATATATCTTTGTACTCTCTCTCTTTGTTGGTTTGTGCTTCTTAAACACATTCACCATCCCTCAAAATCAAAGAAGGAGCTACAAGGAAAACACTAGCGAGGATCAAGCATCGTTTAAAAGGTATGTCACGTGTACCTCTCAAAACTAGTTTATATGACAATGAAGTCTAAGGTGAAGTTTTTGTTATGTCTTGTTTTGTTCTAGCTTCCTGTGGAAGTTAGGGAGATCAGTTTGTGTCCGCACTTACCGATTTTTCTGATAACAAAATTGGTGACCATACTGGGGAAACAACCTTTTTTTGTTTTTTTCTTCTTATTTGCTCTTATCCTGCCTTCTTTTGGTTAATTTCATTCTCTGATTATGTGGGTGATCCATCTTGACTCTCTAGGTCTGAAAGTTCATTGAGAAATTTTGTCTCTCTTCCCAATTTTATTTATTGTCATAGATCATCTCACTATGTCCTATTGACATCCTGCGATGATCCTCTATCGTCGCATTCTACTGGTTCAGATCAATGCGACGACATTGCACTGTACCCTATTGACAGCCTGCGACGATCTTAGAACACTGCACTATACACCTTTGCAGCCTGCGACAATCCCTATAGGAATTGTTGGGTGATAGCCTTTTTTCTTTTCTCTTCCCAGTTTTGTCTTTGCTACTTGGGATGGATTTTTGGCACTAGTGAATGATTGATTTGTAAATTTTAAGCTTACATTTGATTTATTTTCATAAATTGAAAGTCTTCTTTATAACCTTTGCAAGTTTTTCTTTTGATTTCTTGTTACAAGGGTATAATCTCAAGATTTTGGTCCTGAGTGCTTGTTTGATAAGGGTTCCTTGATTTGTTTTTGAGTTTTGGATTGTTTTTACTTTCTAGATTGTTAATTGATTAAGAGACAATTTTTGTTTGCATTCGACAAAAGGTTTTCTTATCATTTCATTTTTTCTTACATTGTGAGTTTGATTTGGGAATGGTCTTGAGAATACGCTAGTTTTCTTGGAACATGTTTTCTTTTCTTCATTACATCGCTGATTTGATTTGAGAAAGAAATAACTGAAGTTATTCTTTACAAGAAAATTATTGCATTCAAATATTTGTAAAAGGAGAAAATTGGAAAATTTAGTAGTTTTTGTGATTGTTTGGAATCTATTTCATTCAAAAATTAAGGAATTGTGTTTTGTGGCTTTTGTATTCTGAAAAGAGAAACTTTCTCCCTATTTTAATTAGAGTTCATCGAATTAAAACGATTGCATATCATCTCTTCTTACATTTTATTGGGTCAATGTCAAATATATCATCAATTTCATTTATGTTTCCCTTTTGAGTAAGCAACAACCTTCAAAATACAACGTAATTTTAAAATATATTAGCAACTTTTATTTTCTAGAACTTTTCTACACCAACATTAGCTAGGATAGTGCTTTGAAATATGTTGTAAGGCACACTCTTCAAAGCATCAAAACACACAGTAGTATCTTGTGAAAGGGAGAGTTTAAATCCATTTTCTACATTTTGTCCTGGGAAGCCTTTCTAACACAAGGGTCAATCACGAGGTCGCATTAGGGCCGAAAAAGTTATTCACCCTTCTTTGTTGGTCTTAGTGTAGATATTGCGCATATTATTGGGGGTCACTTAAGAATAAAATCTTGTGGGGACATTCTCGAGTTGAATTTGGGCTTAGATACCCTCCCTTTGCACGTGGATCAGACTGTCGATTGTTTTCCCAGGCATCATTGTCGTAATTTGTAACCTTAGTGGCCTATCTCTTTAGAGTCTTTACATGAGGTGACTGTGGAGGGGCAAGTATTCACGGTACCTGGAATTGACATTGACCAAACTCACTCAGGATCCTTGGAAGGTATACCAAAAATTATGTGTGGAAGCTTGCACCAAGGTGTAAGTCCGTTAAGTAGGTTGTCAACACAAATTTTCCACCCTCTTTATCCCAGCCCCTTTGATCCGTCGGATCTCAACATATGTGCATGTAAAAGCTATGAATGCTTATCATTAGTTTGCAATTTGATTTTTCAAAAGCATTAGTGTGTTTATAAAACGCTGAAATCTGCAAACTGAAAGCAATAGAAAGAGAAAATGAAACAGAAAATGAGAGACAAGAACAAAAGAGTTTGATAATGGAGTTCACCCCCTTCACTAGGCTACATCTCCGGGTCCCTATCCAATGGGTACCGATCCATTAATCTCTTCAAAATGGTACAAATGGCACTGGAATCTCTGCAAATCAACTTCAGCAACCGAACAATATGCTATACAGAAGCCTTCAAGACCTCCTCTCTGAAAATTACTAAATGGACTTCATAAGACAAAGAAGACAATTAATACAGAGAATGGTCGACTTCAGAAAGAAACAACATTGGAACAGTTTACAACAAAAATGTTATCTTCTATTCCCTGTCTCTGTTAAAAATGAATTCGGCAGTTGTTCAAAACAGAATGTTGGACAAATTACAACGGATCTCTCCTCCGTCCTCTGTCAAAACGAATTCGGCAGTTGTTCAAAATGGAATGCTGGACAAATTACAACGAATCTCTCCTCCGTCCTCTGGAAAAACGAATTCAACAGTTGTTCAAAACAGAATGCTGGACAAATTACAACGAATCTCTCCTCCGTCCTCTGTCAAAACCCTTGGTTATAAAGGTGCAAGTCGAGGGTTCAATCCCGTCTTAGGCGCGTTGGATTTCATCTCTGCGAGATTTTTGATAACAAACAGATCAACTGTTGGCTGAAACAATGGATCACGCGTTCGACTCGCCCACCAAACATTGCACACGCTGTACCATAAATGAACACCAA
>JASDQU010012260.1:70759-84921 GCA_032191745.1 Picea mariana
ACCAACATATTGACTATTGAACTACCCATGATATGCTGGTTGATGTGTGATTTCTTTTCAGAAAGTGTGGATTGCATAATTAGTTTTCTGGGTTAGACATCAGAGTTGATCTATCAAACCAATTCCATCTCATACTTGCATGTGCCATAATGGAATAGATAACCTCTCTGAGAAGGACAACCAAAGTGCATTATAGTTTGCTATTTTAATTTGTTTCCAGCATACATAATCTAGTTTGATTCTATACTCGTGACATTAGGAATTACCTTTCTTACTGGTGTCTTGTAACTCTGTTGATTATGAATCCCGGATTGATAATTAATGAGTGAATTATATTAGACATATAAGTAGCAGAACATTTTGGCGCCATCACCGAGGAGTTGCAAACGGTAGGAAGTAATTTTTAGCTTAGATTGTTTGCATAAATTTTAATGTTTTAAAAGGCTGCTTGAGGGAGGAGGATAAAACATTTAAGATGTGAGTGAAGAGCCACGCGGCCACTAGAGTGGGGTTCTTCGAAGCCAGGTTTCCTTCTTACCTTATAGATAGAATTAGGATTTCAATTCAGCTAAAGAATCAAATTTCCATTTTATGCATAGATATAGAGATAACAAGGGTAGATTTGTAAGCTCCAAAGATTTAAAAACAACCCCCCTCACTAATCCAACTGACACTGGTGCAGGAAAAATTCCACCAACAGAAAATTCAAGGGGAGCCAGCGAGGCTCCAGAAGGAGAACCTAAAACGAAAGAATCAATATTGGGACAAGCAGAACGTGAGTCTGCTGAACATTTATGAGACACAAAAAATCTAGTTTCTGAACCATCCATCAGTAGAATGGAAGAAGAAGAAGGAAATACAGCTACAGAGACTGAGACCTTTGGGTTTCCAATCTTGGATATTTCCAGAAACGTCAGCATGAAGAATATCCCACTATCATCTTTACCCACTTTCAGAGGTATGTCAACTAAAGATCCAGATTTATTTTTATATGAGTTTGACATATTATATAGAAGCTATAACTGCCCAAAAACTTAAGTTTTTTCCTGCTACAATGAAATATTCAGCCTTAAGATGGTTCATGAGCTTAGGAGAAAATATAATCATTTCTTGGGATCAAATGAAAGACACTTTTTTACGAAAATACCAAGACTATTGTAAGGATAATGTTAAAAATGACATTTTTAAAATGCATCAAACAGAAGATGAAAGTCCTAAAGACTACTTAGAAAGGTTCTTATACAACTATCAAAAGTCAAGGCTATTCACCTCAGACCCAGCTGTAGTAAGAACTGTATTCTTAAAAGGTCTTAGGGATGATTGCATAAAAGTTTTAAACTTGTTGAGTTCAGGAGATGTACACCAAAAACCTTTTTCAGAAATTGCAGATTACTGTAGGAGATACTCAATAGGACAAGCCAAAACAGGCAAAGGACCAAGAGATCCTTTTAGTAGAAATACAAAACAAAGTTCAGGGACTGTCACCAGAACCGAGTTAGGAAACTTATTGGAGAACTTTAAAAAAAACATCTTGATCACAATAAGTAACCAATTAGATACTCTGAAACTGAAAAAGAAACAAGAAGAAGATGCTTTAGCAATATTTTGTCATAGATGCCGAAAGAAGCACAACAATGAAAAAGAATGCCCATTAAATGCCATAGAAATCTGCGGTTTGTGTACACTAGAACACCCCACATCTGAGTGCCCAACCTTGCTTGAACTACAAGCCATGTATAGGGGAGGAGGAGTCTCACAAGAACAACCATACCCTTCTAGAATACCTTGGAGAGCCCAAAATCCCAATACATTTTATGATCCTAATACACAATATCAACAACAACAATGGGGTCCTTCTCCAATGACTTATCCACAATGGACACCTCAACAAACTCAGCCTTGACAACAAGGTTGGAGGGGACCTATGTATGAAAATCCCTCTTACCCTACATATCCACAGTACCCTGCAAACATTTCCCAATTACTACCTGGATTCAACCCACCACAGATGCAAGCTTTACTCCCACCTCCTATACAACAACAATTTACAACCCCCTTGAATCCTAATCAGCAACAACATATCTATAAATCCCAATCAACAACCAAAAAACCAAGCTGCCCACAATCCTCCGAGACCAACAACAATCCCTGCCCAGCCAATCCCTAACCCCAATAATCGATCCACCCACCCTGTGCAGAATACAGAAGTTCAAACCTTTCCCACCTATGAAATTCAACTACGATCGGGGAAAGTGGTAAACCAATCAGATCCTGCAGTAATAATTCAGGAAGAAAATAATCATTCTGAGGAAGAAAACTCTCAAACCACCCCTGTAGAAGAAGAGGCCTCTCCTCCTATCCCAATCACTTCTCAGTCTGTACGAGTACCTCAACAAATTAATCTTCCACCTTACCCCGAAAGACTATTAGTGAAGAAACCTGACCCACCCTTGCACAAAGATATAGAAGATGAATTACGAAATGTGTATAAAAATATCTCTGCTACAAGCTATTAAAGATATCTCTATTTACGCCAAAATTATAAAGGATATTTGCATTAAGAAACCAGGAAGGAAGAAGAAGGAACCTCCTCTTGTTCAGGTAGTGGGACAATTATCTGAATTCATTTATGAAATGCCATACAAATATAATGATCCTGGAAAGCCAATTGTCACTATTGAAATTAATGGAATTTCTCTACCAAATACACTCATTGATATAGGTGAAACTATTAATGTAATGCCTTTTGACACTATGCATAAGCTCCAAATCAATCAGCTAAGACCAACCCAAACCATGATCGAATTGGCAGATAAGTTAGTCATTAGCCCTGCAAGAAGTCTAGATGATGTCACAGTCACCCTAGCTTCTTGGGAGTATCTAGTAGACTTTTTAGTTATCTATTCTAAATCATCCTCCAAACCAGGACACCCTGTGGTTCTTGGCCACCCTTGGCTGGCCACAATAGATGCCTTTATCAACTGTCGGTCTGGTGAGATGACTATATCCAATGGCACACATAGCCAAAAACTTGTTCTCTTCCCTCCTGCCCAACCGACACAAGAAATACCTATTTGGTTAGAAAACCCTTATGGAGAGAAAGATTGCATCAGACCTCTATTAACACTTGAACAAGTAAGAGGAATACAAGAACAATCAGATGAACAAGTCTTAAGCTTATTTTTGGCTGACACAAATTGCATCGAATACCCAAGGTATTTTGCAGAATTGTCACATATTTTTAGTTCCGAATTTCAACAAACTTGACACCCTGATATCACTCAATTATACACTTTATCACCAACCTCCTCAGATAAGGAAGAAACTACTTAACTTGTTGAGATTATCCCAGGAAAACCTTTGTATATCAACTCTAGTTTGGAACCAGAACAAAAGACACAAGTGATTGAAATGCTCCAAAGACAATTTGATGCCTTTGCATGGGATTATGCAGACATGAAAGGCATTCACCCTGACACATGCACACATCATATCTACACCAATGATCAAATCAGACCAGTCAGACAGCCTCAACGAAGGATGAATCCAAATCTTATAGCCCATCTCAAGAGGAATTGCAAAAACTCCTTCAAGCCAATCTCATATAGCCCATTTCAGATAGTCAATGGGTATCTCCACTTGTCATAGTTCCCAAGAAAAATGGTAAGTGGAGGATATGTGTAGACTTTCGGGAGTTAAACAAAGCCACCCATAGGGATTACTTTCTCTTACCAGTCATTGATCAGGTGCTGGATACCCCGTCCGGAAAGAAGTATTTTTCTTTCTTGGATGGGTTTAGTGGTTACAACTAGATACAAATAGCACCCAAAGACCAGGAAAATACCACTTTCACCTGCCCTTGGGGCACATATTCTTATAGGGTGCTCCCTTTCGGACTTTGCAATGCCCCAACCACTTTCCAAAGAGCTGTCCTAGCCATTTTCTCTGACTTGACCAATGATTGTGTGGAAGTCTACATGGATGACTTTACAGTCCATGGACAAGACTTCCAGGAATCATTGGCCAGTTTAGAAAAAGTCTTGATTAGGTGTAAGGAAACTAACCTTTCCTTAAGTAATGGAAAATAAAAAATGATGCTCACCGAAGGTATTGTTTTGGGACATCACATTTCTTGTTCTGGCATGAGAGTTGATTCGACAAAGATTTATATCATCACACAAATCAGAATACCTGCTTCACAAAAGGAAGTCCACAACTTTTTAGGACATGCTGGCTACTATAGAAGATTCATTCCGAATTTTACAAGCCTAACTACCCCTTTATTTAAATTATTATCTAAAGAAGCTGAATTCAAGTGGGATGATGAATGCCAAATATCTTTTGAAATTCTAAAACAAAAAATGTCAACTACCCATGTATTAAGAGGACCAAATTGGTCCCTTCCTTTTCATATTTGCACTGATGCCTTAGACACTGCCCTTGGGGCAGTCCTTGGACAAAGAGAAAATCAAATGCCCTATGCTATTTATTTCGTCAGTAAAAATCTGTCTCCAGTTGAAGTTAATTATATGGTCACAGAAAAGGAATTGCTAGCTGTAGTCTATGCTATCAATAAATTTAGACACTATATTACTGGATATCAAGCTTTTATACACACTGATCATTCARCCATCCRATTCTTAATGAACAAACCTGTAACAAATCCTAGAGTTACAAGATGGCTTTTATTATTACAAGAGTTTAATATCAACATTATTGATAGACCTGGTAAAGATAATCTTGTGGCTGATTTCTTATCTAGAATGATTCACCTGGGAGATAATGCACCAGTAGAAGATACCTTTTCTGATGAAAATTTATTTTCTATTTCTACATTCACTCCGTGGTATGCATATGTCGCTAACTATCTTGTGACAGGGAAGATGCCTCAGAAATTGTCTTCTAGAGAAAAACATAAAGTAATTCAACTAAGTGCAAATTACATGTGGCCCGATGATTGCCTCTACAAAATAGGACCAGATTTGGTGATCAGGAGATGTGTAAGGGAAGATGAAATTCATGATATTTTACAAGCCTACCATGATGGCCCTTGTGGCGGACACTTCGCAGACAAGAGGACTGCTTACAAAGTTATGCAATCAGGTTATTACTGGCCTCATATTTTCAGAGATGCTAAAACCTATGTATCCAATTGTGATGAATGTCAACGAATGGGTAAGCCTACTACACAAGACCAAATGCCACTTCAAGCCCAAATAGTCATTGAACCATTCAAGAAATGGGCATTAGATTTTGTAGGGCCCATTAACTCTGCATCTAAAAAGAAAAAGTATATACTTGTCTGCACTGACTATGTGACTAAATGGGTTGAAGCAAAGGCTTTACCGGATGCACGTGAACAATCAGTGGTAGATTTCCTTTTTAATGATATCTTTACTAGATTTGGTGTACCGCGAGAAATTGTGACTGATCGGGGAACTCAACTTACCTCTCATCTAGTCAAAGCTGTTATAGAACAGTACAAAATTAAACACAGGAAATATACACCCTCTCATCCACAAGCAAATGGACAAGTAGAATCCACCAACAAAGTTATTGAGTCCATTCTTACCAAAACAGTACAGTTGCACCCTAAGGATTGGGCTGACAGATTATTAGAAGCCTTATGGGCTTATAGAATCACCTGGAGGAATACAACATGACATACACTCTATGAGTTAGTGTATGGAAAGCAGGTGCTTCTCCCCATAGAATTTTAGATCAAAACCTTTAGGACTGTAGTACAAGTTGGCATGAAATTGGATGAAGCCCAACAACAAAGACTCTTGCAGCTTAATGAGTTGGATGAAACCAAGCAGGAAACACTTCAAAGGAATACCCTCATTCAAGAACAGAGAANAAAAATGGCATGACAAGTATCTCAAAAAGAAAAATTTTCAACAAGGAGATTGGGCCCTATTGTATGACAATAGATTCAAGAACTTCAAAGGTAAGTTAACCACCCGTTGGATGGGACCTTACGAAATTGACACTATCTACAATAATGGTTAAATCAAGATAAAGACAATTGATGAACAACATACACCACTTCTTGTGAATGGTCACCGGTTGTGAGTTTACAACAAACCTCTGTCAAAAGAAGAATTCCTGACTCGTATACTACAGAATTTAGACATGCAAATGATCAGTAAAGAAGGAGATCCTCCTACTGACCCACATTGATTGATTGGTTTATTTGAAACTTTTTGTACATAGGTGTGGATCGAATTTTGTTAATAAGCTGAAGGTAACAAAAGGCTCTTACCTCCTTTTGTTTTACTTTCGCAAATTTTCTTTTCTTTTGTAAGCAAATTTTTTTATAATCTATTTGATCCTTCATGAACTTGCTAAACATCAGTTGTAGGCATCGACAATATTCTGTTTTGTTTGGGTACTCGAAATCCTATTCTGGTCCAGTACCAGTCCGGTACCAGAATCTGTCCTTGTACAGTACTATCAAGACATATTGACAAAGCATATTCCAAAATCTTATGTCAATGAAGCCATGCAACAACCACTTAATATAGAACCATGAAGCCAAAAGCACTCTCAAATGACAATGCTTCTGTTGACAACTAAAGGGAAGTATTTTAATTTCTTTTGGTTCTGTTGCTGAAGAAAACTTTAATTTCTTTTGGTTCTGTTGCTGAGAAGTATTTTAATTTCTTTTGGTTCTGTTGCTTAAAAACAAAATAAAAGAGGGACACAATCTTTCCCTATCATTGCTCAAAGAACCATAATCCACTTTAAAGACTAGAAGTTGCCTTTACCCAATATTTCAGTATGATTTAAAGGAAAAAATATATTAGCCTATAAGCAACTATCTCACCCTAACCAGACTTCAACAGTATTCATTGGATTATCTTATTAAAGAGTAACATATGAATATATGAACACTCTCTACCATGGGCACACTACCAAAACTTTTATGGCAGAGGATGTACTAATACCCCAAGGAAAACTTTAGGTCATTCTCTTATGGACAACTTCAGACAAAATTATACATCTGGATCACTCTAAATAAATAATGTGCATAAAATTTTATTTTTCTTTCAGACAAATCTTTAAAAGACATACAAAAGAAGAGTATATGCCTTCCAACCCAATACCATCCCACCCTGTAAAAAGGTTTTCAAACAAGCCTCCCCTGTCACCGTGCAAAACACTCTTTAATACAAACCAAAATAGGTGACTATGGATAAGAAGCCTCTGATGGAAAAAGGGTTTAAGAGACTTACCCGCCGGGATACTGAACAGGTCTACTGGCAGCGGGTACCGGTCTATGGGATGACTAGGCAAACCCATCAGGGTACTGAACAGGCCTATTGGCAATGGGGCATTCTGCCTAGGGAAGGCATCTCTCACTAATTATAACAACTACCCCACTAGAGTATTGAACATGCTTGCTGGCAGTGGGTTCTGGTTGAAACAGGTCTCATCTATACTTGTCTGATTGAAAAATCCACTTTTTGCCATCTAAAACAAAAAGTCATTATTGGCTTTCATGAGATACAAAGGCCAGATGAATTAGCAATATAATTCTCCAAGCAAATGTCCATTTGAGAATCACCCTAAGTCAACTTACCAGTTTGACATCCAAATCCTACACTATCTAAGAAGGAAACTTCTTAAGAGTGGAGCCCTAAACTAGGGAGCCTAATCTACTTATATTGTGAAATTTATCTATAACAACCAATGATAGTAAATCTTTGAAGCAAGTTAGGTGTGATCTGTTCTTCTGGAAAAACATATATGTATTCCCCTGTTTCACTACTGAATGCTACCTCTGTCACTAATCCATTAAAAAGAAGGGCAATTTCATTTTTGGCATGAGATGCACACATATATGTATTTCCCTGTTTCACTGCTGAATGCTACCTCTGTCAATAATCCATTAAAAGAAGGGCAATTTCATTTTTTTTGGCATGAGATCATATGATAAGTGATAAGTTGTACTTTTAATTTTTTTCTTTTTTTCTTTTGCTCTTATCATGATATGAAATGATTGAATTTTCTTGCCTACAGAGATACAACATCTTCGGCATGGGGGAAGGTCAAAGAACCCCTTCAGAAATCTTTTCCAAACTCATATAATCCACTTGCAGAACCAAATATAAAGAAGATAAGTACATAATAACAGAAGTACAGGACATTCCCGTACCAAGTTTTCAAGAAGCTTCAGTGTAAAAGGATGAATCCTGACAATTTACAAGCAATCCCACATGCTATGAGCATCGATCATGCAAAGGTGAAAGCAAAGGTAACATGATATTTATTTTCCTATGCTCATAAAACTACAATAAATATGAAAAGCTATACTAGATCTTACGACCTTAGTATTAAACCCATGCGCCTATCCCTCATACCCATATGCCTAAATCTAATTAATTCTCTCATAGCTCTTGAACATGGTTAAAGGCAAAAATCATATCAAAATATGAAGCATGCATAGTAATGATAAGCCACAAATATATTTCGTCCTTAAACAATTCACGAACCCATCATATATCATGAACCACGATCCAACATTAATTTCACCCCCCGAAAGTCCAATCACCTATTCCAAAATGATGCCCTGATACCCAACGTCTTATCCTCATCATTACAACAACGGGTAGATATGAAATGGCTTATTTGGTCATAATTTTTCCTTGCAGCACCCTCACTTAAACTTACCATTCACAACACCATCACCATATTTCCCCTTGTCGTGAGTTTTTCTACAGTTCTGAGCCTGCTCCTTTCCGGTACCAAACCCTTCATCAATTAACTAAACCCTTGTGCTACAACCCAATCCTTTTCTCAACTTATAACGATGATCATTACTAGACGCGAATTGGTTTTCCAAATTTATAGGGAAACCGAGGAATACCAATTATGTCAAGAAAAATATGCCAGATTAGGGTGGATACCATTTCTGGAAAAATTTACAAGCTGGAACGAGAAAATATCTCAGGAATTTATACAAGGATATGATGGAGAGATGGAAAGTATAGGAAATCTACAATTGATAATTAATGAAGCAACCGTAAGGGAGGTTATAGGACTGCCTAGCAGAGGAGCTAAATACTTCAAAGGTGTGGGAATTAACAAAGAGATGTGCCAACAATTCTTGAAGGCAGATCATCAACACCCCGACTGGAAGAAAGGGATCCCTAGAAACTACATCAAAGAAGAATACCATCCAATGATTACCAGTCTTCAACGATTTGTCACATGTGAAGGCAGGTATGCCGCAACTTTCACTTATCACCTTAGGCTCCTATTGCATTTTGAAGGAGGCTCGGAAATCGATTTTCCATATTTTCTATGGATGAGTTTGAATAAAATGGTAAGAGGTGTTAAATCCATCTCCAAAATAGAGAAGACTAGCATCTACCATGAAGGTTTCATTAAAATGCTAGTTTTGCATGAGCTTAGGAAACAGAGGATTAGTTGGAAAACCCTTATCACACAACACCTTCCCACATGAAACAAATTTGTGGGGGAAACCCAGCATGGTCCAAAGAAAAGTATGGAACCCCAAGAGAAAAAGAGAAAGAAGGATAAAACAAATCCACCATCATCTAGGGCACTGAGCCAACATGAAAAGGCAAGGTCCTCTTCCACAATCAACAAGACTTCTAAAAGCTTCGAATCAAAAGGTAAAAACAAACTAGTAGAGGATACTTCGACGGTGGCAGTTGAGAAATAGGACCATTAGAAAATGATGAAGAAAAGGAAGCATAGCTCAGAAACTAAAAGTAAACAGTTTTTGGCACAACCCCCTATCACCATTTCACAATTAGAGAGTAAGAAAAGGAATCTTGTAAGAATCCATGATCCGGTACCTCCTTGTAAAATAACTACGAGGAGCATGGAAAAGAAGGGAAAAACAATAGTTAGTCCTCATACACAGGAAGATCCAATCGACCTTACCTCCCCTTCCGAGGATTTACCAATCCAATATGACATCCCTAGTCTGACTGAAGAGCAAGCCACTATCACTTTATGTGGGATGAGGGAGGAAGTCGAGGAAAGGGAGTGCACCCATCCAACAATGGTAGAATCAACAAAGAACTTGACAAAAGAACAAATGAAGAAAAGGATTGGGGAATTACAAAAATAAAATCAAGAACTCCAACATGGAGTAAAGGAATATCAACTCTTGGATAGATATATCAAAAAGGAAAATGAGCAGTTGAAAGCAACCAACCAACAAATTCAAGACGACCATGAAGAGACCTCTAACTAGCTCAAGAAGGTATTACAACTCCTACAATACGTTACGGTCATCAAAAGGGAGCTAAGAGAAGAGGCTTCAACCATCAATATCATTGATCCACCAAAGTAAAGAACATAGTCTCAAGTTTTGAAAAATTTTGGGTTTTGTTTTCAGTTGCATGAGGACATGCAATGCTTTTGGCATGGGGGAATGTTGAGACCTGAAATTGACATTCTCATTACCCTATTATACTCTTCACCTATACCTTTTTGGCCTACCTAGAGCTTGAGTAAATGACAAGAACACTACCAATTGCCAGTAATAAGGTCATAAGGTAAAGTATGGTTAATTCATGTATTTTGTGGTTTATTGAGTTAAGGAATTAAATATTTCATGTACTAATGCTCAATTTGTCATATGTGAATCTTTGACCTCTAGATGTCTAGCGTTCCTGTACCATCTCTGGCATGATTTGGTACCTGCGCACCAAGACTGTTGCTGTCTGATCCGGTACCAAACACATCCGGTACTAAATCTTACCTGTTGTGATCCGGTACCAATGGCCACGCTCTGTTATGATCCAGTACCAATGGCCACGTTCTATCATGATCCGGTACCATCCACCTGTTACGATCCGATACTCATATGGAAGAGCCCAATGCACTAAATTAAGTGCCAGATCTCGCCTAAGTCAATTGGTGGACATCTGTTCGCTATGATAAGGATAGTTTGTTGATTGCCTCATCCTCATGCACTTCGTGTCATGAGGATGAAGCTAAAGATGTAACCGAATGATTAAGCTTAACAACTGATTGATTTGCAAATCACTTCGCCTCCTTGTGTTTCACGATGCAGACTATTAAATAGCCATGGCAAGGATGGTAGAAGAGTAGGAGAGTTAGCATATCATCAATATGTAAGCAACGTATGGTAGTACAAAACATATTTTTTGAGTGAAGATTAATGGAATGTCATTTTATCTCCATATTCTGATTATCTATGATTAAGAATGAGTTGAGTTGTTAAAGAGAGTTTTGATTTTATGTTTTGAAGTGTGAGTGAGAGCAATGTGTGTGTTAAAAGCGAGCTTCCTGTAGACTTCAGCAACTGACTTGTTGAAGCGGCAAAGGCCCACCGCCCAACAAAGGTCAGCCTCTTCGTATATTAGCATTAGTGTTTGTTTTCAGTAGTATAAACATTGAATTAGCTAACACTTTAATTCTGTGAGATGATAGCAGTACAACTTAGATTAAGATTTCCATTTTATAATTGCTTAGAGATCTTTAATTGCTCTATTTTTGCATATACTTTGTTTCTGTTCTCATGAGTTTGATTTCCTTGAGTGATCATAGCTGTTGGCAGCAATAGTCAAGACTACTTGGATAAGAACTAGTGAAGTTCATTGTGAACCACAGCAGAACCAACATATTGACTATTGAACTACCCATGCTATGTTGGTTGATGTGTGATTTCTTTTCAGAAAGTGTGGATTGCATAATTAGTTTTCTGGGTCAGACATCAGAGTTGATCTATCAAACCAATTCCATCTCATACTTGCATGTGCCATAATGGAATAGATAGCCTCTTTGAGAAGGACAATTAAAGTGCATTATAGTTTGCTATTTTGATTTGTTTCCAGCATACATAATCTAGTTTGATTCTATACTCGTGACATTAGGAATTACCTTTCTTACTGGTGTCTTGTAACTCTGTTGATTATGAATCCTGGATTGATAATTAATGAGTGCATTATATTAGACATATAAGTAGCACAACACACACTATCATCATCATCAAACCATAACCAAAAAACATTATTCCATAGCATGAGAGGAAAAATACTTCAAGTGTAGCTAAAATTTCAGACCAATACTTCTCACAAGAGTGAGAGTTATGATAAAATGAGATCTTATGATCTCTTATTTATACAAAATTTCACTAAGATAATTTGTCCACATAATTAGGGGTAAACCACATGACTAAGTATGAACAACCCTAATGTTCCCCCCCCAACAAGGTAATATTAACCAATTAATTTAAAATTCACTTTTGCACAAAGAAAACCCTAAATTTTAGAAGGACGTCACCCCTTTAGGGGACGTTTTGGCACTAGGAGCAAGTCGTTGGTGTAGGAGGAGGGTGGCTAGGCTTTCCAAAGCCACATGTCAAGCATCCAAGTTACTTCCTTCATGGTCAAAGCCCATTTCTCCTCAAAATGTCCAAGTGCCAATGTATGTCACCTCACCACCAAGCCTTAACCCCCCGAGGTGACGTCATGCCTCTAGGAGGGATGTGTTGCCTCTCCCAGGAAAAATGTTTGGCATGTGGGGGCTAGACTATGTCATCCAAGTTATCTTTTAGGCCTTCCAAGTTTGATCTTTCTCATCCGACATGCGGGCCCTCGGCATCCACCTGTGTGCTTCAAGCTCCATGGAAGCCCAAGATTGGCTTGTTCTTCCAAGAATGTCCACCAACTAGGTCCTGCAAAGACAAATAAACACACCCTCCAAGGATCTGAAGTCATAACATCATGATAAGTGAATCCAATCAATAAATGAGCCACCTAATCATGTGCATCAAATATCACTATGCTAAACAATTAAGTGCTCAAAGAAATTATGCGACTTGTCAAGCTTGAATATGGGAGGGTTGACGAGGTGTCTTATTGGGTAGATCTTTCCCTAGGTCAAGGAGAGTTTTAAGAGATCCCTCTCTAAGCCATGTAAAGTGGGCAAAGTGGTTAGGGTCAAGACCCAATGGGCATGGGGCTCATGACATATAAGAGGTCGTAGTGTCTCATTCATGGGTGCCTTTGTAGAGGGTGTGGTACCTTCGTCCACAATGCACTTTTTCCAAGCCCATTATTTTTCCATTATTTCATAATTTTAAGGAAAGGTTGAAGGCCACTTCCCTGGCGTGGTGTGTAGATAATGGTAATGTCACCCACAAACACCTAATGGAAACGAGAAGGCTGGCTCGTGATGAGACCCCCTTTCTCTTAGCCATGCAATTGAGAGCCATTACCTTGGTTTGGTGACCATATGATGGTAATGCCAAACCACTAGATATTCATGGACATGATAGGCCGACTCGTGATGAGACCTCCTATCCTTTAACTAACCTCTTAAGCATTCTTAATCATATTTTATTGTGGGTCCCCCATTTCTCAAAGATAAGTGTTTCATTGCTTTCTTGGGTGATTCCTGGGTGAAACATCTAGAAGGTTCATTCACAGGATTTTATTCTTTACCCAACATTAATCCCTTTGAGTCTTCAACCTCTTCTTCCCATATAATGAGGGAGAACCCCTTCTTGGGTCAATACACCCTAAAATCCCAAGAGATAAGGAAATGGGGGGAAATAGTGATGGAAAGTAGTAAGTATGGTTGGGAACGGTACAATGGCTCTTCAAGGGAGTTCCTAGTAGTAAACCCATCCCCAAGGAATAACACTTACTAGGGCACAATTTCAACCACCAAGGTGAAACAAGGAAAAATGAATAATGTCCAAGCATATATTATGAAATCTAGAGTAATCTAAGATACAACATACTCAAATGTCTTAAATATTGAAATGATTCTCACCATAATACTGAATTGTACCTCATGGAGCAAGGCCCACTACCTTCCAAAAGCCAGCTGATGTGGTGGATGTGATCTAACCTCTGTGGTGATGAGAAGGGTCTCCATTTGTGGAAAAGGATACTGCTGGTCATGTAGTCTTTTGATACTCCATATTTTCAACCTGAGGGTGTCGAGACATAATCTCCTTAGTTATCCACAAAGTGGGGATAACATCTGGCTCCTACTTGGAGACACATGCTCGTCGTAGAGTGCATGAGAACCGCAACATCTCCTGGTAGACCTGTGCCTACCAAAAAATCAGAAAAAAGAATCAGAGCATCTAGGGTGGTGCTATCACCCCTCATCCATATATATATATATATATATATATATAT
>JASDQU010012260.1:91440-110402 GCA_032191745.1 Picea mariana
TAGGATCAAGTGGCATGAAAAGTTTATTAAGAAGAAACACTTCCAACCTGGTGATTGGGCTCTTTGTTTGATTCCCGATTTAAAACCTTCAAAGGCAAACTCACCACCTCGTGGTTGGGTCCTGACGAGGTAGTCACTGTATATGACAATGGAGCTGTGAAAATCAAAACAATTGATGATGGACAAGTCTCCTTTGTAGTAAATGGACACTGAATCAAATTTTATAATAAGCCCATTTCCAAAGAATACTTTCTACAGGTCATGTCAACTGACAAGGCATTGGCCTTAGTAGATGGGGACTTAAATGTTTGCTGAATTTTTCTACTGTACATATGTAAATAATTTTGAATTTTTTGATAAGCAATTATAGACATTTCTTTAGGTATTTATTTCACCAGGAGTAGACAGTTTCAAGGAAATATAAAAGAAGGATTTTTCTTCAAAACATTGTTACACTTGAACCTTGTTGTCTGTTAAGAATCAAATGAATATTGACTTGCGGTAATTAGCCATATTTTTGCAAAAATGTTCATATTATCTTTTTCGTAAGGCATTTTAAAAAGTAGTTGCTCTTGAAAATCTCCACCACTATATAAGGAAGTGATACCATAACCATCAAGCTTAGAGGTCTCTCGTAAAGTTTTCCCAGGAAACATGAGTAAGTGAGTAAATGATCTTTATTAAAAAGTAACAAGGAGGTCTAGTTAGAGGTTAGTCATGGAAACATCACAAGAACTACAAAAGAAGAAAGTGAGTTGAGCCTAGAGATACTTTTCTGTTCTTTCTCAATGGTACCATACACTACACACTAAATAACTTGATTATATCATATCTTTAGATAGACCACGTCCTCTTAAGTACCACTTACATTAGGACAATCACTAAGGAATATAACAGAAAGTCATCCTCTAACATAAATACCATCCCAATTGAAAAAAAAAAGAAAGAAAAAGTTGTTTTCGGAGCTGTCGCACCTTCTTCTTGCACAAAGCAATCTTATACTAAAATCTTAAAAGATGGAGGGCTAGTCTCTGAGGGTGTAAGAGGCTAACCCACCGAGATATTGAACAGGTCTGCTGGTAGCGAGTACCGGCCTATGGTATGACTAGGTAAACTCGTTGGAGTACTGAACAGGCTTGCTGGCAGCAGGACATTCTTCCTAGCGAGGATGGTAATTTGACAAAAAATAAATAACAAATTTAAACTTGTTCTGATGTACGACACTACTTGTAGACAAATATGACATGAATTATGTATGGTTAAGCTAAGGTTAATGAATTCCATAAACTTTCCATTGAGAACTAAATCTGAGACTATCTTGAAACTCTCTTGCCTACCTCTTCTTATCTATATATAGGATCTCCTATCCTATAGGTGGGGCCATCTTTTAATCGTCTCGTCAGACCAATCTGTGAAATTTATCTCTACACTTAACAAACTATAAATCTTTGACTATTGGGAGAACTAACTGGTTTCCTATATTTTTTATTGTGAGGTGTCACAATACTTAGGTGTGGGGGAGGGGTTCACGTGTTGAAAAATGATCACTGCCTATAGAAGTAAATCTTTGTAAAACTTTATGTATTATTTTCATGATACAGGTTATTACATCAGCAGTCATTTTATTTTTGAAATGCTAAATCCCCTGTGTGCTATAAATTGATGTACATATCCTTAACATACCACTTTATTGGTTTATTTTCGTTACAGGCTGTTCATTATATGATTGAAATTACATGTCTTATGCGAGTGGATTGAGTAAGCATGGTGGAAAAATCAATAACAATGGAACACTCTGCCTCTGCTCTTAATCACTGTGACTGTCAAAACCATTTCAAGAGTGCAGGCTATCCATTACAGGAGGTAAAAATGCATTTAACACAGAGGTACCATATGAAGTGTCATATGAGGTACTGAATGAAGTTCCATATGAATATACACACTAGCAACTGTCCATAATTTCAGGTAACTGGGAATCGATAGCATTTAATTGAATTGGTTTAGGGAAATTAGGATTGAGGATGCAAACCTTAGACATTTTTATGATCAAATGTACAATTCAAAAGACTTGGACAATGATCTAACTTCATATCATTAAGATTCCCCCCCAAAATGAACCTTCAAATTCGAATTTTCTCACACATGGCAACTTGTGCGCGCATGTGTGCAACCAATTCCACCCTAGGCACATTAAAAAATGGGATTGGGTTATCCTATTATTCCAATTTACCAGAACCATTTGCATTTGCCCCTGTTTTAAAAACACGCTCAACCTTTGTTTATTTGTTCCTTTGTTCAAATTGCGCTCAACCTCTATTCAAATCATGCCATTCCTTGGTCCGATCACACCCTCTCTTGGTGAATTTCACCTCTTTTCATTTACTCACACCATCACAATACCCAAACAATATGAACAGTCTTCCTACGCAAACCTCTTCTCCATCCCTAAGTTTTCACAGTGCAGGGAGATGTTTTTGAGCACAGGCTGGGGCCCATGATGGCATTTCAATGCAATTTTCCCTCGGTTTTGATGGGAAGACAACACGCATGTGGTATCTCACCTTTGGGGTCTCAGAGGAATCCATAGCTGCAACCACGAAGCTTCCAAGACTGGGAGATAGATGGTTTAAAAACCACCAGCTACTGCGCTCAAGCTATAACAAGGTTTTTAAACCAGAATTCCAGAACATCTCTGTAACTAAAGGATACTCCAAGGAGTGGATAAAAGAGGATCTAATCAACCCTCTCATAGTCATTACTAGGTTGATCACATGTGAATGTAGATATTCCACCTTTAAATCCTGTCATTTTAGATTGTTAGCTCACTTCTAGTTCAATAAACCATTGAATTTTACCTTCTACTTTTTGAAGATCTTGGAGAAGATGTCCTCTCAAGTGAGGAAGAATGTAACCAACCCCCAGAATAGTCACTTTCACCATGGCCTGATCAAACTCCTTGTTTTAGCTGAATTGGAGAAACATGGGAAAACTTGGGATGCATTCATTTATCAATTTGCAAACCCTCACTTGACAATCAAGACTAGCAAAAAGACATTTGATCTAAGGACTATTTCTCCATCCAAACCCCAGTCTCCAAGGACTCCAAACCTTCCTGCAGAAGACGTTTATTTACCGTAACAAAATGTCAAGAATATTGTTGAAACCCCTATAGCCTCATCGGGCAAAAATATCAGGACACCTATTGTTAGCCCCCCGATGCCTTTAATATCTCTTGATCCTACACCCAAAAAGATCCAATAAGTAATTCAACAAGAATTCCCTACAGTTCCCAGCAATAGGAGAGGAGCTAATCGATTCAATAGAGGACCCTTTCAAAAGAGTACCTGGAGCGCAAGAGGAAAACCTTATGCAAAACCCTGACTACTTCGGATCCTATCCAAGTGTCCTTCGATCTCGAGAGTCCTCACAAAATACTTAGGGAAGTGACCGTAGATGAATTGAAGTTGCAAAGAAAGACAAAATCCGAACCTACTTCTCCTCATCAACCCCCTATTACTCCTACCTCACCGATGCCTACCCCTGATCCTAAGATTGACAGACACTCTACATCTTTCAAAGGATCTAAGCCTTCCTCTGAGATAATTGATCCTCCTCCAACCATTGAGAAGCTCCAAAAAGAGAATTTTCATTTGCTGCAATAGTTGGAAGATAGGAAGACTATGGACACACATCTTCACCACGATAATGCAGTCCTCCAAGCAAAGGTGAATTCCCTTCAAATATTGGTTGATGAGAAGACCAAATCCAACCGCAACCTCAGGGCACAATTGAAGCAGTACAAGAGGTAGAAGACTAAATCTTCACAACAAGAAGAAGAAGCTTCTAAAGCTGATCCTCCTCAGCAAGCTTAGTCAGGAGGGGCAATTTATTTTTGTTTGCAGTGGAACATGCAAAATATTAGGTGTGGGGGTAATGTTAGGCCCATGATATGACTGATTTAATGACGTTAATTTTATTCTTTTTGGCCGAATATGCATATCATGCATTTTCCTATTTTGAAGAGTTTTTGATGAGCTTTTGTGTCAAATCACTATGATTCACACCAGGTATGCATGATTCATGTTTTGTGATGATTTTGAGTTTAAATCAACATGTTTTTATGATTCCAGGGAACTAATTCACGTTTTGTGTGTCACATGGTAAAATCACAACTTGTTTTTTCATCCGGCACTCCGTCCAGTACTCAGTCCGGTACTCCATCTAACACTTCGTTTGGCATTCCGTCCTGCACAAAAACCATGGGAGATTTGGCGTTTAACATATCGATGACCAACGATGGGTGAATCAGAGACATGGATTTTTCTTGTGCTCGTGGCCTCCAGCTACTAAACTTCTGACAACTTGATTTGGGTTGTTATGATGGGTGATTATTGGCTTGCCTTATTTCTAGAAGCCGCCGGTAGTTAGAGCATTTAAATGTGATTTGCTTTTTTTAGAGAGGTTCGACCCTTCTAGTGGTCGACCTTTCAACTTGTAGAACTTATAAATACCACCTCAGTGGTAAGACAATTGTTAAGTAGAGTGTTAGAGAGACACAGACAATTCATCTCTGTTTTTCTATTTTCATTTTGCTAAAACTGTGTAAAGACTGCGTTTTGGATTTTTAATGTTGAATTCGTGTTGTTGAGCTCGTGGTTTTCCTTTGAAGATTAGCCACGACTTTCTAGGGGGCCCACCAACAGTCTAGGGGAATATCCACTTAGTTTGCTTGTGAATTGAATAGTGTAGTTGTCATTTTTATTCATTTCCTGAGTTTTCATTATGCTTCTTTACTATATAAATTGTTGTTTATGATTTAATTGTTTTAGTTTCTTTTGCAGGTTATTAGGAAGGATCATGTTAATATGCAATGACTTTTTAATTAGTAGGAAACAAATTGCAAGATTAGATACTAACCCTATGTATAACTAGATGATAAATTAAGTTTTCTTTTATGCTGAAACAGAGTTTAAAACAAAGTTTTTAATTCATGATTTCTTTGAACTTTAGTTTTCAATTCCAGTTTGTTTATCTATTTGTTATTGAACTTTTCTTATTTAAATTGTCATTTAGTTTGATCATTTACTTTCTTGTCATATGCTGAAATAGTATTTAATTTATGTTTTATGAGCATTTCCTCTTTTGCAATTTGAATTGTTAGAATACGACTAGTCTAGTTTACTTTATGTAATTTATTTCTTAGATCTAAGTTGCAATTTCAATTCAAAGTTGGTTATTGAATTTAGTGTAGTATGAGTTTGCTTAATTAGTATACAATGCAATTGAATTTACTAGAATAATGTCTTTATATTGTTGATGATTAATGCATGATTGAATAATTACATGAATATGCAGGATAATTGATGTTGTTTCTATAATGACTAAGTTCTCATTGGATTTCCTAATTCACACTTTTCACTTTGCTATCGAAGTCAATATTGAATTTATCCCTATTGAATTATCGTTCTTTGTTAAGTGCCATCATGATATTATAAGACACCGGAGACACAACCATCAACACTATATTTGAGTTTTCTTGCTTTCATAGATTAAAAGATAGTTTCCTTGCTTTCATATATTAGAAGATAATTTCCTTACTTTTGTAGGATAGATAATCTTTTTTCTTTGGTAGATTAAGGAATAGTTTTCTTATCATAGGTTAATGATGCAGGAGCATCGCCAACTCATCAAGTGAGCCAGCGCGGAAGCAGAAGACAGCTGGACAAGCCAGCATAGTTTCTTTTTGAATTTCACTTTGGGATTGTTGCGCAAGTCTTTAATGAAGCCATTTATGAAGGCACATTTGTATATTGTAATGGACCTTGAGCTGCATGAGTGCGTAGAGTCGAAGGAGACTTCAACACTTAGACAGTTGTTGAAGAATTGCCGCAAGGAGTGCACGCAAGAAGTTCTCAGAGGACTTGTGAGTCGGTGGGAAAGCTCAGGAGGAATAGGCCTGCAAATTCATTGAAGAATAGTGTAGGGGAGTTACTACTGAAAGCTGCAAGAAGCATCATAAGTTACGCGCAGGAGAACAAGTTCTAAGAAGGAACACAGTCATCTCGTAGAATCGTCTAAGGAGGAACGGACGGACGAATTTCTCTGAGGAGATTTCATGAAGTTCTGAGGGCCGTTGGATCTTGTGGAGGTGCAAGGAGGTTATAGTGCAGGTGTGGGAAAAGGTTTGAAGCTTAGGAGGACGGTGCCGTTTATCAGAATCACAAGGATCGTTGGATCTACTCGTGGATCGGCATATCGGGATCTCATGAGTTGAGACTCCAAGTTGTTGCAACGGAAGTCACGATATTGTGATATGCGATATTCCGATNCTGAGGGCCGTTGGATCTTGTGGAGGTGCAAGGAGGTTATAGTGCAGGTGTGGGAAAAGGTTTGAAGCTTAGGAGGACGGTGTCGTTTATCAGAATCACAAGGATCGTTGGATCTACTCGTGGATCGGCATATCGGGATCTCATGAGTTGAGACTCCAAGTTGTTGCAACGGAAGTCACGATATTGTGATATGCGATATTCCGATGACTGCATAGATAGTGTGGGCCATAGGGAGTTGGAGAAGTGGAGTACAGGTGGCACGAAGTCATCGAGATCTCGCTATGAGAAGTCCCAAAATATTGGTGTTAGAATTCGCGAAGTCCGAAATCTCGAAGTGCACATCGAGTTTCGGCATCTCGGGTATCGGGAGTTGGAGAACTGATTGGTTGGCATCGCGAGGGGCGAAGTCGCGATAGAGCCGAAGTCCTGATAGAGGGAAGAGGAAGTCAGCGTTGAATGATATCTTGGGTCTAGGGGATTCGAGAACCCAATGCTCAACCTTTGAACTCGCGAAGTCACGAGTTTCGATTCCCCGATAACTCAAGAAAGGGGGATCGCGAGAAGAGAACTGTGGGTAGATTTCCTGACAGGGAATAGAAGAACCTTGGAGTTCTTCGGCCAGAGAAGGAGAAGAAGATCTTGTGTGAGCACGTCGACCTTCCGACCTGCGGGTGGTGAGGGGGCCGCGAGGCGTCAAGTGGTATCAGAGCGGGAATATTTATTTGCTTTCTATAGCAGAGAAGGAGAATTCGCCATGCCACCAAGGAGAGAAAGACAGTCACCTGATCCAGAGGACAGGGAGGTGAGAAGAAGAGGCCGGCAGGTAGTAAATCCAGAGATGGAGAGGCAAATGAGAGATCTCCGAGCAAGACTTGAAGACATGGAGATGGCGCAAAGATGCACAGCCAGTGCAGGGGATCTGAGTGATTTCGACAGCGAGATTGAGGCTGAACACGAAGAGGAAGTTACAGCCGAAGATGCATCAACCGAGCATTTGATAAAAGCCATTGCCAGGATGGGTGCAAAGGAGAAAATGGATATTCTAGTTTACGAAGGAAACTTGGATGCCGAGGAGCTGCTAGATTGGATTAGAGCTCTTGATACATATTTTGACTATGAATATGTCGAAGAGGATAAGAAAGGAAAGCATGCTGTTACGCACTTGAAAGGACATGCAGCATTGTGGTGGGACGAGCTACAAGCTGACCGACGCTGCAAAGGCAAGCAAAAGATTAAAAGTTGGGATAGAATGATTGAAAATATGAAGGCAAAGTTCATCCCAAGAGACTACCAAATTACTTTGTTCAGGAGGATACAGAACCTGAGACATAAGCTGATGACAGTGAAAGAATACACTGAAGAATTCTATCGACTGAACATCAGAGCAGGTCATCGAGAGAGTGATGATGAGAAGGTTGCCAGATATCTGAATGGTCTGAGATATGACATTCAGGATAAATTGATCATGGTAACCATCCGAACTGTGTAGGATGCTTATCAGATGGCTCTGAAAGAGGAAGATAAGCTGAGCCGCAAGCAAGGTCAGCGAGGGTGTGGCAGGAGTCATCCCAGAGGCAAGGCAGTTGCCCAGGATAAATACCAGAAGCCCAAGGAGGAATGGAAGAAACCTCAGGGTAAAGTTGAAAGAGGTGGAACCTCACAGAGAGGGCCACGTGTTGAACATAGAGGACAACAAAATGATCAGCGAGGAGATTATGCTGATGGAAATACTTTTCCTCGNCGAGGGTGTGGCAGGAGTCATCCCAGAGGCAAGGCAGTTGCCCAGGATAAATACCAGAAGCCCAAGGAGGAATGGAAGAAACCTCAGGGTAAAGTTGAAAGAGGTGGAACCTCACAGAGAGGGCCACGCGTTGAACATAGAGGACAACAAAATGATCAGCGAGGAGATTATGCTGATGGAAATACTTTTCCTCGTACTAGAGGCAGAGGAAGAGGCCGAGGTGGAGTGATCACATGCTTCACATGAGGGAAGAATGGGAACAAGTCTTATGAGTGTCCAGAGAAAAAGAAGGACATTGGAGAAGCTCACATCACCGAAGCGCAGAGGTGGGATGTTGAGGCCAAGGATGTAGAAGGTGGAAGATCGCTTATGATGTGAAAATTCCTGTTGACACCCAAGAAAGAGGTGGAGAGTTCAGCTCAAAGGACTAGACTGTTCAGGATAGCTTGCAAGACCAAGGACAGGGCATGCAAGGTCATTGTTGACAATGGTAGCATGGATAATCTCGTATCCACAGAGATGGTAGAGAAGCTGGAGCTAGAGACAACTGATCATCCCAGCCCATACAGATTTTTGTGGCTACAGAAAGGACACCAGGTAACTGTTACTAAACAATGCTTGGTTGAATTCAAAATAGGTGGATATAATGATAAGATCTTTTGTGATGTTATTCCCATGGATGTTTGTCATCTATTGCTGGGTAGACCATGGAAATATGACAGAAATGTGATTCATGATGGGAGAATGAACACATACACCCTGGAGAAGAATGGGAGAACCCATATGTTGCTTCCGATAAAGGATAAAGAGGTGAAGCCGGAAGTGAGCAACACAATACTTCTCATGAGTGGGAAGGAACTTCTTACAGAGGTGAGGAAGAAAGAAGATCCACAATTCTTTGTGGTCAGGAAGCCGAGGATTATTCTGACTAGCACAAGAGTGGATGATTTGCTAGATGAGGTTCAGGAACTGCTGGAAGAGTTCGCTGACATCATAGTGGATGAATTACCTCGTTCGTTGCCACCGATGAGGAGTGTGAGTCATCATATAGACCTCATACCAGAAGACAGTTTACCGAATAAATCCGCGTACAGGTTGACGCCACAGGAAAATGAAGAGGTCAAGAAGCAGGTCCAGGATTTGATGGAAAAAGGATTGGTCAGAGAAAGCTTGAGTCCATGTGTTGTTCCAACAATACTTAGTTCGAAGAAAGACGGAGGCTGGAGGATGTGCACTGATTCAAGGGAAATCAACAAAATAACCATCAGGTATAGGTTTCCATTGCCGAGGATGGATGATCTGATGGATTTCCTGAGTGGGGAAAAATATTTTTCAAAGATTGATTTGAAAAGAGGATACCACCAGATTCGCATGAGAGAAGGCGATGAGTGGAAAACAGCATTCAAGACAAACGAAGGTTTGTATAAATGGCTAGTCATGTCCTTTGGCTTGACGAATGCGCCAAGTACCTTTATGAGGCTGATGAACGAAGTGATGAAAGAGTTCATCGGGAAGTTCATCATTGTGTATTTAGATGACATACTGATTTACAGTAAATCAGTGGCAGAACACTTGAAGCATTTGGCTACAGTGATGAGAAAGCTACAATAGGAGAAGCTGTTGATTAATATGAAGAAGTCCTCATTTATGAAGACAGAGCTCATTTACTTGGGTTTTGTTATTTCGGCTAATGAGCTAAGGATGGATCCAGATAAAGTGGAAGTGATCAAGAATTGGCCATCACCGAGAAATATCTTTGAGGTGAGAAGTTTTCATGGTTTGGCTAGTTTCTACCGAAAATTCATTAGGAATTTTAGTGGAATTAGCGTAGCGATGATGGATACAGTGAAGAAGCTGCAAAAGTCTTTTCATTGGATAGCAGAGGCTGAGAAGAGCTTCAATCTGTTGAAGCGGAAGATCATGGAACAACCGGTTTTGGTGTTGCCGGATTTCCAGAAGACATTTCAGGTGAAATGTGATGCAAGCGGATTTGCAATTGGAGCGGTCTTGAGTCAGGAAGAGAGGCTGGTTGCATATTTCAGTGAGAAGCTGGATGAGGCGAAACTGAAATACTCCACGTATGATAAAGAATTTTATGCTATCATACAGGCATTGAAGAAGTGGAGGCATTACTTGATACCCAAAGAATTTATGTTGTATAGTGACAACCATGCATTGCAGTTTGTGACTCAACAAGAGAAATTGAATCAGAAACATGCCAAATGGGTAGAGTATATGAAGAATTTTACATTTGTGATTAAGCATATTTCAGGTACTGCTAACAAAGTGGCTGATGCTTTGAGCAGAAAGCGTTTTCTATTGCAGGAATTCTGAATCAAAACATTGGGTTTTGAAAATCTCAAGGACATGTACGCAGGAGATGCAGATTTTGCAGAAGCATATGAAGCAGCTGAAAATCCAGTTCTCAGAGATAGAAGTCCTTGGATAGAATATATGATCCAGGAAGGGTTTCTGTTCAGAGGCAATCAACTGTGTATTCCAAATCGCTCCATGAGGGAGAACTTGTTAAAGGAAAAACACAACGGAGGATTGGCAGGACATTTTGGGCATGACAAAACATTCGCGAAGCTGAGCGAATCATATTTTTGGTTGGGCATGCGAGTAGATGTCAAAAGGTTCGTTGATAGATGTCGAGTTTGTCAACATTCGAAGGGGAGAAAGAAGAATGCAGGTTTATATCAGCCATTGCTCATACCGGAGAGGCCATGGGAGGCGATAAGTGTGGATTTTGTACTGGGATTGCCAAAGACACAAAGAGGTGTTGATTCAATATTTGTGGTAGTAGATAGGTTTTCTAAGATGGCACACTTCATTCCATGCCAGAAGACCAGTGATGCGACTCACATCGAGAACCTGTTTTTCAAGGAGGTCATTCGACTTCATGGATTGTCAAAGAGCATAATTTCGGACAGAGACACTAAATTCATAGGGAATTTTTGGAGGACCTTATGGAAGAAGCTAGGAACTAACTTGATGTTTAGTTCTGCGTATCATCCTCAGATGGATGAACAAACAGAAGTGGTCAACAGAAGTCTGGGAGACTTGCTGAGAAGCTTGGTGACAGAGCACCATAGCAGCTGGGATAGCATATTACCACAGGCAGAGTTTGCATACAACGATTCTGTGAATTGGAGCACAGGAAGGAGCCCATTTAAGGTTGTATATGGGATGCAGTCAAGAGGATTTTCTAATTTTAGGGATTCAGAACAAACCGTGACTAGCAGTGCTAGTGCAGAAGAATTCACTGAGGCGATGAAAGAACTTCACTGCAAGGTGAAGCAGCGACTGCTGGATTCGAATCAGGAGTACAAGCACAGAGCGGATCAACATCGGAGATGACTTCAATTTGAAGTTGGTGATCTAATTCTGGCACACTTGAGAAAGGAAAGGTTCCCGAGGGGAACATACAATAAGCTGAAGATGAAGAAAATCGGACCATGCAAGGTCTTAAGAAAATTCAGAGAAAATGCTTATGAGATTGAGTTTCCGGATGGCATCGAAATATCTCCGATATTCAATGTCGCAGATTTATACCCATACAGGGCTGGAGAAGTAGAAACTGGAACAGAAGAGCCAGTGATCCAGTGGGTGAAACAATTGCCAGTTGCAGAGAAATCGCAGATGGAATGCATACTGGACAAGAGAGTGGGTAAGAGGACCAGGCGAAAACATTACATTGAGTATCTGGTCAAATGGAAGAACCACCTAGTGGAAGATGCCAGCTGGGAGAATGAAGTAGAGATACAAAAGCATGGACGAACCATGCAGGAGCTCATGGACAGGAGCCCATGAAAGTTTTCAAGCCGAGGAGTATGATGCAGGAGCATCGCCAACTCATCAAGCGAGCCAGCGCGGAAGCGGAAGACAACTGAACAAGCCAGCATAGTTTCTTTTTGAATTTCACTTTGGGATTGTTGCGCAAGTATTTAATGAAGCCATTTATGAAGGCGCATTTGTATATTGTAATGGACCTTGAGCGGATAGCTCTCGTCCTTAGGTAGATAGTGGACATTTAATAGATTTAATGTTGTTAGATAGGAATTTAATTCTAGATTTGATAGTTTTAGAGTGCAAGAGGGAAACAGGATATAGACACCCTCATTATGCATTTGTAACATTATTGAAGCAAAGAGCATGCAGAGAATTGTATGAAAAACACCCATGTATAGATATTTGAATTAATAGAAGAGAGCTTTGATTCAAATTCATGGTTTGTTTCTGATTCTTTGTGTATTATTGATATGCTCATGGATGTTTGCTTCCTGCTATACAATTGTGTTTATATGCTGGGTATGTGATTTCATGGTTGAGTTGAAGTCTGAGAGGAAGAGTGAATGAGTTTCAATTGTTTCTCTAATTGAGCTAGAAGATTCCTGCAAGGAGTGCAGTCGAATTGTCCGCAAGGAGTGCGTTGACAGAAGGGTTCAATTAGAGATAACTTTTGTTCTCACTTCCTCGAGAGTGTAGTTGGGCACGAAGGAGCCGTGCAAGGAGTGCATAGGCCAAGCTAAGTCTTAGAGTTGCAATCTTGAGCAGAGTATTGAAGAATGCTGCTGCAGGAGTGCGTAGAGTCAAAGGAGACTTCAACACTTAGACAGTTGTTGAAGAATTGTCGCAAGGAGTGCGCGCAAGAAGTTCTCAGAGGACTTGCGAGTCGATGGGAAAGCTCAGGAGGAATAGGCCCGCAAATTCGTTGAAGGATAGTGCAGGGGAGTTACTACTGAAAGCTGCAAGAAGTGTCGTAAGTTACGCGCAGGAGAACAAGTTCTAAGAAGGAACACAATCATCTTGTAGAATCGTCTAAGGAGGAACGGACGGACGAATTTATCCGAGGAGATTTCGTGAAGTTCTGAGGGCCGTTGGATCTTGCGGAGGTGCAAGGAGGTTACAGTGCAGGTGTGGGAAAAGGTTTGAATCTCAGGAGGATGGTGCCGTTTATCAGAATCATGAGGATCGTTGGATCTACTCGTGGATCGGCATATCAGGATCTCGTGAGTTGAGACTCCAAGTTGTTGCAACAGAAGTCACGATATTGTGATACACGATATTTCGACGACTGCATAGACAGTGTGGGCCACAGGGAGTCAGAGAAATGGAGTACAGGTGGCACGAAGTCATTGAGATCTCGCTGTGAGAAGTCCCAAAATATTGGTGTTAGAATTCGCGAAGTCCGAAATCCYGAAGTGTGCATCGAGTTTTGGCGTCTCGGGTATCGGGAGTTGGAGAACCGATTGGTTGGCGTTGCGAGGGGTGAAGTCGTGATAGAGCTGAAGTCCCGATAGAGGGAAGAGGAAKTCAGCGTTGACTGATATCTCGGGTCTCGGGGATTTGAGAACCCAATGCTCAACYTTTGAACTCGCGAAGTCACGAGTTTCGATTCCCCGATAACTCAAGAAAGGGGGATTGCGAGAAGAGAACTGTGGGTAGATTTCCTGACAGGGAATAGAAGAACCTTGGATTTCTCCAGCTCGAGAAGGAGAAGAAGATCCTGTGTGAGCGCGTGGACCTTCCGACCTGCGGGTGGTGAGGGAGCCGCGAGGCATCAGTTAAGGTCTAGTTGTTAATTACTTTTATTATCATAATGTTTTCAATTCAGTAGATTTTCTTTTCATAAATTATAAATAGTTGTGAAGTTTAATTTAAGAATAGAGTTGACTTACTTCTTAGCTAAATTAGTTGCTTATTGAGTAATCTTAATTAGTTTACTTGCTGTAGAAGTTATCATAGGTTACTTAGTTGTTTTCTTTCTTGTTTACTTTCTTTAATAGGGTAGTTGCTTGGTTGTCTATTTTTCTTTCATAGGATAGTTTCTTATTAAATTTGAGTAGGTTAATTAAAGTAGTTTTCTATTGTTATTGCTTATTAGATAGATAGTTTTCTTTTTCTTATTATTATGATTAAGTTAGTTTTCTTTAAGTAGGGTTTTCATTTGCCTTCTTAAGACTATCCATTGATCCTTTGTTTAAAGGTTACTTAGGGTACATAGTTTGAGTTTCTTAGTAGGGTTTTCTCATTAATAGTTTTTCTTGAATGGATTAGCCCTTAGATAGCCACTTCCTTAGTTAGACTATACTACCTCCAGTCCTTCTACCTTGGCATATATATTTCTACAACTCTAATTTTAATTACCCCGAGTTGACAATTTAATTGAGGGTTTTTAGTGCATATAGAACACCCATCAACACCCCTTGCATACCTCATGATGCTCTGTGCTAAAATATGGCAGTCCTATCACAATCTCCTTGAGCACTTGCATTGCTCCATGATGCAAGTGCGCCATCCTCCTATGCCATAATGCTGCCAAATCACATGTGTTTCTGACCAATACTTGGGCTGGCTCGAACTGAATCCTATACAACTTCTCTTTCCTGACACCAATCACCTTTGTTGTCCTTGAGTCCTTGGGCTTGATGTACACTCACCCATCCTGAAATGAGGCTACATAGCCTTTGTCCTCCATTACTGAGACTGATATCAAGTTCTTGGTCATGCCTGGGACATATAGCACATCCCTCACCTTCAGTGGCTTCCCAAACTCCCTTTGAAATGTCACTGTCCCATGGCCTGTTGCTCGACACTTGGCATTATTTCCCATCTCAATCATGAGGTCCATATCATCCTCTTGCAAGCTAGAGAAGTACTCTCGCACTTTAGTCATGTGATTAGAGGCACCACTGTTTATGTACCACATGCCTGAACTAGCTGAATTACAGAGACATGCAATGAGTGAAAAATCATTATTGAACCTAGCTGTAAACTCATTAACTTAAGCTGAAGTTGACACTTTCATGTGTGAATTCTTGTTTGGGCACCGACTGGAAAAGTGGCTTGGTTTGTGATGAGAAAAACAATTAATCTTGCTAAAGTCTTTCTTAGTTCCTTCCTAAGAGGTCTGACCCCCACTAGTTCCTTTCTTCCCTCTAAACTTTCCCTTTCCAACTAAGGAAAGGTTCTCCTCATCCTCACTCTTTGGATAGTTAGCCTATGAGGTACCAACTCACAACTCCTCTTAGGTGAAGTCATCCCATAACCTCTCCCAATCATGGAGTTTATCCCATGCTACAACACCTTTGACAAATACGTCCCACTACTTGGTAAAGCCATTCAAGGTTGTCCTCAACAATTCTATCTCATCCATAGTCTCCCCAACATTTTCTAGTTCATGTCTGATCTGAGTGAATTTGGTGAGATATGTAACAACTGACTCTCCCTTAGCCATCTTTGTGCTTCTGAGTTTCTCCCTGAGCAACATCTTTTTTCTATGGTTATCTAAATGGTACAATTTAACTACGGCCTCTCACATATCCTTAGACGTCTTCTTACTAGAACCATGAGGAATGATGTGGTATTTGACTCCATCAATAATTATTTTCTGAGCCTTCACATCTCTCCTCAGATGAGTTGGTTGTTGTGTTGGTTATGCTAGAAATACTATTGTCCCTTCAACAAACTTCCACAAACCTTGTTCCTCCAACAACAAACCAAGTCTCTCTCTCCATGGACTAAAATTAGAGGCTCCTTCAAGTCTATCCTCAAATTTCAAACTTGCATTGGCCATTATGTAAGCTGCTCTGACTCACATGCCCTCTTTGGTAACTCGACCCCCTTGTTGATTTACACTTGGTCTGCACAACAAATGGACTTGGTTCCTTCTTTATTTAGAGTCTAAGCTCCAATATCGTGTTAATTTCGTTTAAACTCAACAAGCATAAATAAATTGCCAATGATTTTTCTTTACCCATAAATTTATTTATGTGGATATAACTTCTGAAAATCATGCATTAAATTTACAACTGAGTTATTTAACTATAATGAACAACATAAACAAATAGAAACCAATCACATAATATAGGAAGACACTAGAAATACCCTGGAAACCCCTGTGTGGAAAAAACCAACAAAGGAGGGGATTTATTGGATTTAGAGGAATTAATTTACAGCAACAAACAACTCATAAATTTCTTATAGCCCAACAAACTCGACCTGCTTTTTCGACCCTATTTTTTTGGCCTTGAAAAATCAGTCCTTCTTTTTTGGCCCAACTTTTTCATCTTCTGTCTCTACTAGAACAACCTGCACACAATGCACTTTCTCTGCTGTTAAGTCACCCTTCCTCACTTTGCAGAATCAACCTCCTCATCCTCGGCCATCGCCCTCATTCATTATCTAAACACACAATGTGTTTTGTCCTTCACCCTGTTATCGCACAAGTTGTAGGTTGGGAAAATCCCATCCCAACCACTAAATGGCAACAAATGAGAGGTCACCTACCCACTATCACCTTAGGCAGGGGTCTCTGTCACTTTAGAGGTGAGTTAGTCACCTCAAGGGGGGAATCTTGGTGACCCTAGGGGGAATGAGATGAAGATGGAGATGAAGTCCCTAGATATCAAATCTAAATAGTATGAAAGTCTTGGAATGAAGTCTTGGGAAGGTCCAAGGGTTTCCAAGTATGTTGAGTAACTTGCAACTGTTGAAATACGTGCCTGAGCCACAAGAAAAACAATCATATATTACAGTATAATCACTTGGACAAGAAAGTTAATCTTGTTGTCCCTAATAACAACTGTTAGTAACAATGTATATCATCAATAAAATGGCATCACAAGCTGCAAAATAAATGCTAGAGATCAAGAAGAAGACACAAGAGAAAGACTAGCTAAAGACTAGCAAAACTCGAGATGAAAATCCAAGATTCTAGCATGAAAGACAAGGCTGTTGTAAACACTTTTCTGCAATAAATTATATCATCCTTATGGATGTAACATTGAATGTATTACAACAAGAAAATCAACTACTGAAACTCCTCCAAACTTTGCCAAAAATTGCGCTAGACCAAGAAGAGTAAGTGTGCAAACTTTCGACAAATTCCAATGGTTGATAAGATAATTATTCAAGCAAATGAGTTAGGGTTTTTGTAGCCCTAATGGCTGAAGATGAAATTTTATAACAACAACAAGAAGTACCCCTTTTATGGGGACACCCTAGTGGCTGTGAGGTGCCCAAGCCACAAGGAGCACAATCCAAGTTGCAACAAGTAGAAATGACAATAAATCACGTTTCATAATGCAATAATTTGTTTCTCCAATGCAAGACTAGTGCCTTTAGTTATGAGTTAATGGGGTCAATAAGAAATATCCAGAGTTACTAAATCCTTTGGGTGTAAACCCTCTTACTTCCCAAGGCAAGTAATCTTTAGGGTTTGAATATGAGGGGTGTAAATCCTTTTACTTCCTCAACTAAACCCTTGAAAAATAACTTTAAAAGCTTAACAATTATGGTGGAAACTAGGATAGGGGTGTATATCCTTATACTCCCTATCTAGCCTTGGCCAAAAAAAACTTATATTGAATTACAAATGATAATAACAAATTTAAGAAACAAAACCATTCAAGAAAAAAACATTAACATACCAAAGTAAACCTCCACAAAAGTAAGAGAATGACATCCCAGAGATAACACACTATCATCATCATCAAGCATAACCAAAAAACATTATTCCATAGCAGAAGAGGAAAAATACGCCAAGTGTAGCTAAAATACTCCAAGTGTCCAAAATATCTTCTAGGCCTTCCAAGTTTTATCTTTCTCATCCGACATGAGGGCCCTTGGCATCCACCTGTATGATTCAAGCCCCATGGAAGCCCAAGATTGGCTTGTTCTTCCAAAAATGTACACCAACTAGGTCCTGCAAAGACAAATAAGAACACCCTCCAAGGATTTGAAGTTAGAACATCATGATAAGTGAATCCAATCAATAAATGAGCTGCCTAATCATGTGGATCAAATATTACTATGACGAACAATTAAGTCCCGAAGGAAATTATGCGACTTGTCAAGCTTGAATATGGGAGGGTTGATGAGGTGTCATATTGGGTAGATCTTTCCCTAGGTCAAGGAGAGTTTCAAGAGATCCCTCTCTAAGCCATGTAAAGTGGGTGAAGTGGTTAGGATCAAGACTCAATGGGCATGGGGCTCATGACATATAAGAGGTCGTAGTGTCTCATTCATGGGTGCCTTTGTAGAGGGTGTGGTACCTTCGTCCACAATGCACTTTTTCCAAGCCCATTATTTTTCCATTATTTCTTAATTTTAAGGAAAGGTTGAAGGCCACTGCCCTGGCATGGTGTCTAGATAATGGTAATGTCACCCATAAACATCTAGTGGAAATGAGAAGGCTGGCTTGTGATGAGACCCCCTTTCTCTTAGCCATGCAATTGAGAGCCATTGCCCTGGTTTAGTGACCATATGATGGTAGTGTCAAACCACTAGATATTCATGGACATGATATGCCGACTCATTATGATACCTCCTATCCTTCAACTAACCTCTTAAGCATTCTTAATCATATTTTATTGTGGGTCCCCCTTTTCTCAAAGATAAGCGTTTCATTTCTTTCTTGGGTGATGCATGGGTGAAACATCTAGAAGGTTCATTCACATGATTTTATCCTTTACCCAACATTAATCCCTTTGAGCCTTCAACCTATTCTTCCCATAGAATGAGGGAGAACCCCTTCTTGGGTCAATACACCCTAAAATCCCAAGAGATAAGGAAATGGGGGGAAATATTGATGGAAAGTGGTAAGTATGGTTGGGAATGGTACAATGGCTCTTCAAGGGAGTTCCTAGTAGCAAACCCATCCTCAAGGAAGACCACTTACTAGGGCACAATATCAACCACCAAGGTGAAACAAGGAAAAATGAATAATGTCCAAGCATATATCATGAAATCTAGAGCAATCTAAGATACAACATACTCAAATGTCTTAAATATTGAAATTATGCTCACCATAATACTGACTTGTACCTCATGGAGCAAGGCCCACTGCCTTCCGGAAGCCAGCTAATGTGGTGGATGCCATCTGACCT